>CM038679.1:150859361-150997929 GCA_021605205.1 Aegilops longissima
GTTGGGAAAATTGGATATTGGGTATTGAATTGGGTCTTGGTTGTGGTGGTGGAGGTGGCGCGCCATTGCTACCACCCCGCCGCCTCGACCCCCCGAGCTCCCCCGACTCCACCATCGACTCCCCCTCGCTCCGCCGCACCCGCCGGAGGCCTCCGCCGTCGCCCCGGACCACCGGAGCCGCCGCACCATCGTCGCCCGAGCCGCCGTCGACCGTCGCCGTCGTCTCCACCACGGTAAGTCGCGGGAGATGCCCCCCACAGTTAGATCTAAAATCTACGCGCTAGATTAGATCACCCAAAGCGGTAGGTTTTAGTTTTAAAAACCCGCTTTAGTTACGGTTTTATTTCCGGTTTAGTTAGTGGCTAGTTAGACCGGCCCGAATCGGTTTAATCCCTCGGGCGCGATTTAGTTATTTTACGCCCGAGCGTTATATAGGCCCGTTAGCGCCAGTTTTCTTTTAGTTATTTTTTTTCGTTTCTGTTTTTAACAGAATAGTTTCAGTTTTGTAAAATCCATATCTTTTAGGTTACTTAATATTTTTAATTGATTTTTTTTGCTAGTTTGCAAATTTGTTGTAGTTTCTGTAGAAAATATGTTTAGTCATGTCAAAATTATTATAAATTGTTTTATTTTAGATTTAGACAGATTAGTAATTCTGCTATAAAATGAGTTAGGATTATTTTATTTTAGTGATTCTTTTGTCACAACTTTGTTTTGACCTTGCCTAACCGTAGGAATTTATTTGGGCATTTTAGATTTAATAAAAAATAGTTTTAATCAAAATCATGTGGTTCTTATTTATTTAACTAGCTACTGTTTTCCTATTGTTTTATTTAGCAAATAATTTTATTTTTCCTATGTGATAGTTTATTTTAGGTTAGTTTCTGTAACTTTAGAACATGAACTTTTATTTACAATAAATAGAATTTTTATTTTATTTTTTCTTGCTAGGATTGTTATAGGCATAATAGGAGTTCTATACTAGCTTTTGATGTGATTCTTTTTGCTCCTAGTTGCATGATGTTTTTCCCTTCTGTTAGTTAGCAAAAACCCATGCTTAGGTTCTGTTAAGAAAAATTTGGTTGTGTAAAACTATTTCTTGATTGTTGTTTGATGTGGTGAAAACATTGATTTGGATTTCTTCGAGTTTTCTTTGGGTTTTGGTTCAATTGCTTTGTGTGTTATGTTAGCATGCTGTTATGTTAATTGATTGTAGGCTCTTATGCTTATATGATTGTTGTTTGCTTCGGTAGAATTTCCGGAGTGCGAAGCTTGCTACCACGAGTCCCTAGTTTTCGAAGATCGTCAGCAAGGCAAGTCAATTGATCATGTTTTCTTTTACAATACCTATGATTTTATTTGCATTAGAATTATACCTCCCCACCATGCATGCAGTAGGAGAATTTTAAGTTATGTTCTTGAGTAGTATCATGAGGTAGGATGAAACCAATTCCCCTTGTTACCATGGCCCGGGACGAAGTAGTTTATTTTGCTATGCTCGTAGACGGGGTTGGTTGAGTGAATCATAAGGGAGATGTGAGAGTCAAGATGATGACAACCCCATGACTTCAAGCTCAAGATGGACTTCACAATTCACATCGGGTGGAGGGCGGTTGACGGGCACCTGAGAAAACCAGCGGTTGGCGGGATGCATGGAGAAGTGCCATGACATCTTATGGAAAGCTTCACCCAGCCACGAAGAGACGGATGTATAACCCATTGACCGAAGCTTACCTATGCAGCCGCAAGCCATTATGGGCTCGCTTGGTCAACCCTAGGTGTGACTCTGGCGGACGGTGCTACGAGATGTAGAAGAAGCGGTAGGATTGGATGGGTACCGGCGGTGGCGGAGGAACTCTTGGAAGACCCTGTTTTGTTCGTCCGTCTTCAAACACCATGAAGTGCGAAGACTTAAAGGAGGGAACGAATCTTGCGGGTAAAGTGCACAAACCTCTGCAGAGTGAAGATCTAATCGGTTAGCCGTGTCCCGATTACGGACAATTTGAGCCTCTCGAACTTGGAAGTATTTGGATATCTCAACACCAGAATTAATAAATTAATTGAGGGGATTATTTAATAATTGGGAATGAGACATTGGTTGGCGGAACCATCTCAATAACTACCAACATTTTGTAGTATTTGCAAACAAGTCCATTGTTGTAGGAAAACGGCTTTTCGCAAAACAATGAAACTTAGAGCCCCACACCAAATTGCATATAGTGTTAGTAATTTTATTGTTATTCTATCTTCATGACTTGCGGCATATTCAAAATGCTGACCTCACACGGCTGCAACGCCTTATGTTGCAGAGGAGTTTTCCGATCAGGAGTGAGGCTACGATCCACGCT
This sequence comes from Aegilops longissima, assembly GCA_021605205.1. NCBI lineage: Eukaryota > Viridiplantae > Streptophyta > Magnoliopsida > Poales > Poaceae > Aegilops > Aegilops longissima. The sequence continues at coordinate 150,861,710 of CM038679.1, forward strand.
TGGCGATTGCCCTATGGAGTCGGATGGACTCGCTATTCTTCTACGCTTCCGCAGCTTTATTTAGTTTATTTCTCATGAGTTGGCCTTCGGCCGAATTTATTTTATTGTAATAAAGACTCGATATGAGAATCGTGTAATAAATTCAGGTGTGATTGAACTTTGATTATTTCATCAATGTACTGTGTGTGCCAGCATGATCTTGGGATGGTACAGCTACACAGAGACTTGACCGATTTTGGGTCGGGTCGCTACAGGGCGGGCGAGCCTTCGGGAAGTGGCGCCGGACACCTAATTATCTCCGCCTTGCTGAGCCATTCCTGGACGCGGATGATTTTCAGAATAAACAATCATAGCAGATATAAAACACGGTGTCCGGTATCAAGTTTACTTACTTGGGTATCTAGGCAATTACAGCTTAGGCCCGCATCCTCGGTGGTGTCCGGACACTTTACTTTCCGTTCGAAGAATAATTTGCACATCTCTTCGAGCTTCAGGCCGAAGAAGTGCTTGACGGCCCGCGGACTCTCCGGATTGAACTCCCACATCCGGAGAGGCCGGCGTTGGCATGGCAACATCCGTCGGATCAACATCACTTGCATTATGCTGACAAGATTAATGTCCCTTGCAAGAAGTTCCCGGATGCAATTCTGCAATACGGGTATGTCACCAGCGGGTCCCCAATTCCGTCCTACGTCCGTCCAAGACGCCAACTGTGACGGAGGGCCCGAACGAAACTCGGGGGCAGCCACCCACTTTGTGCCCCTAGGAGCCGTGACATAAAACCACCTCCGCTGCCATACACCGGATACTTCTGGGAAAGAACCATCTGGCCACGGGGCATCACCGTTCCTGCTTATTATGGCACCTCCGCACTCCACATGTCACCCCTCGATCATCTTCGGCATCACATTGAAGGTCTTGAGCCATAAGCCGAAGTGTGGGGTGATATGGAGAAAAGCCTCGCACATGATAATAAACGACGAGATATGGAGGATAGCGTCAGGAGCCAGATCGTGAAAATCCAACCCATAATAGAACATGAGCCCCCTCACGAAGGGATCGAGGGTGAAACCCAGACCGCGTAGGAAGTGTGGGACGAAAATGACACACTCATTGGGCTCCGGCGTAGGGATGGCCTGCCCTGGAGCAGGGAGCCTGTGCTGGATATCTGCGGTCAGGTATCCGACCTCCCTAAGCTTTGCAATGTCCTTCTCTTCAATCGATGAGGCCACCCACCGGCCTTGAGGGTCAGATCCGGACATGTTGGAGGATTCCGGAGGGGTGGATCTTAGGTTTTGGGTGTTAGAACTCGAGGTGCGAGAAGGCGCGATGAAGGTGAAAAAAGAGGCGTAGGTCTCGACCCCTTTATAAACAGGGAGAATATCAAGAGTCCCCGGTGTGACCGTTTGAGGCTTATCTAAAAAACACACGGGTTATACCAACAACCGTCGTGGGGTCACGCGTGCTCATATTGATGGAAAATCCTGTAATAAGAGGAACACGATCTCTGCCTCGACGGGACGTGCCAATAAAACCGCCTCGCAACACGAGTCATTGTGGGGCAGGAAACGTCGGCTCGCGTTGGACCAAGCCCCGACGCGAGGGCACGATACACGAAGATTGCCAGCGAATCAGATCTATACCATACGGAGATCATCTTGCAGATCCGGACACGGTCTGCGTGTTCGATGACCACTTTGGAGTATTCGGAGGAGGAACCCGCCGTACAATGTCGAAGACAAGACTGCGCGGCGGACTCATCGTCATCGAAGCTTGGTTCAGGGGCTACTGAGGGAGACTTGGATTAGGGGGTATCAGTACAGCCGGACTGTGTACAACGTCCGGACTATTGAAGCGTGAAGATACAAGACTCAAGACTTCGGCCCGTGTCCGGATGGGACTTTCCTTGGCATGGAAGGCAAGCTTGGCGATCCGGATATTATATTTCCTTCCTTCTAACCGACTCCATGTAAACCCTAGCCCTCTCCGCTGTCTATATAAACCGGAGAGGTTGGTCCTTAGAAGGCCGATCACAATTACAATCATACCATCATAGGCTAGCTCTTAGGGTTTAGCCTCTACGATCTCGTGGTAGATCTACTCTTGTACTACCCATATCATCAATATTAATCAAGCAGGAAGTAGGGTTTTACCTCCATCGAGAGAGCCTGAACCTGGGTAAACATCTGTGTCCCTTGCTTCCTGTTACCATCAGCCTTGACGCACAGATCGGGACCCCCTACCCGAGATCCGCCGGTTTTGACACCGACACTCATCCCCGACCGCCACTCATAAGGAAGACAATCAATAATAAATCATGCTCCAACATCATAGCATAATGAGGGACTATACATGCATGCTTCGGGAATAACAAACCTTAACACCAATATTCTTACTAACCACAACCGTTTACTAGTACCTCCCACATATTCCATCTCTATATCGCAAAACTATTGCAAGGAATCAAACATATCATATTCAGTCATCCATAAGTTTTATGTAGGATTTTATGACTAACAATGCAATTGACCAATTCCTTTTGACTCTCTAAATAGATATAAGTGAAGCAAGAGAGTTTAATTCTTTCTACAAAAGACCATGCTCTAACAAATATAAGTAAAGCAAAATAGCATTCTACAAACCATGGTTTTCTATGTGAAGAGAAACAGGCAATCCAAACTTCAAATGATATAAGTGAACCACATGAAGCATTCTATAAAGCCACACTCAAAATATATAAGTGAAGTGCAATGAGCCTTCTACAAATCAACCAAAGACTATCTCGTACCAGCATGGTGCTTAGAATAAAAATGAAAACTAAACGCAAAAGACGCTCCAAGATTTGCACATATCACATGAACGAAACAAATCCGAAAACATACCGATACTTGTTGAAGAAAGATGGGATGCCTTCTGGGGCATCCCCAAGTTTAGATGCTTGAGTATCCTTGAATATTTACTTGGGGTGCCTTGGGCATCCCCAAGCTTGAGCTCTTGCCTCTCCTCCTTCTCCTCATATCGAGACTGTTGGGGAACGTAGTAATTTCAAAAATTTTCCTACGATCACGCAAGACCATGGTGATGCATAGCAACGAGATGAGAGTGTTGTCTACATACCCTCGTAGACCAACAACGAAGCGTTGACATAGCGTAGAGGAAGTAGTCGTACTTCTTCCCGATCCAACCGATCCAAGTACCGAACGACGGCACCTCCGAGTTCTGCACACGTTCAGCTCGATGGCGTCCCTCGAACTCCGATCCAGCCGAGTGTTGAGGAGAGTTTCACAAGACGACGGCGTGGTGGCGATGATGATGTTCCACCGCGCAGGGCTTCGCCTAAGCTCCATAACGGTATATTCGAGGTGTAGTTTGGTGGAAGGGGCACCACACACGGCTAAGGAACGATCTCAATGATCAACTTGTGTGTCATGGGGTGCCCTCTGCCTCTGTATATAAAGGAGGAAGGGAGGGGCTGGCGGCCACCAAGGGCTGCGCTGGGAGTCCTACTCCCACCGGAGTAGGATTCCTCCCCCAATCCTAGTCCAACTAGGATTGGCCAAGTGGGAAGGGAGAGAGGGGGCGCCACCCCCTTCTCCTAGTCCTAATAGGACTAGGGAAGGGGGGAAGGTGCGGACAGCACTTGGGCCCCTTTCCTCCTTTCCACTAAGGCCCATCAAGGCCCATTGACCCCCCGGGAGGTTCCGGTAACCCCCCGGTACTCCGGTAAAATTCCCAATTTCACCCGGAGTGATTCCGGAGTCCAAACATAGGCTTCCAATATATCAATCTTTATGTCTCTTTTCAGAATTTGTGGAGTACCAGAAGTATGGTGAATGTTCAAATTACTACAGACTGTCCTGTTTAAGACATATTTTGTTTTTGATGCATTGTTTTGCTTGTTTTGATGAAACTATTGATCCTATAGGTGGTATAAGCCATGAAGAAGTTATATTACATTAGCTACAATGCAAAAAATAAAATATGAATTGGTTTGCAATAGTACTTAGAGTAGTGATTGCTTTATTATACTAACGGATCTTAATCTTACCGAACTTTCTGTTGAGTTTTGTGTGGATGAAGTGATCAAAGATCGAGGAGGTCTCTGAAGGAAATATGCCCTAGAGGCAATAATAAAGTTATTATTTATTTCCTTATTTCATGATAAATGTTTATTATTCATGCTAGAATTGTATTAACCGGAAACATAATACATGTGTGAATACATAAACCTACAGAGTGTCACTAGTATGCCTCTACTTGACTAGCTCGTTAATCAAAGATGGTTATGTTTCCTAACCATGAACAAGGAGTTGTTATTTGATTAACGGGATCGCATCATTGGTTGAATGATCTGATTGACATGACCCATTCCATTAGCATAGCACCTGATCGTATAGTTTGTTGCTAGTGCTTTTCTTCATGACTTATACATGTTCCTATGACTATGAGATTATGCAACTCCCGTTGCCCGAGGAACACTTTTGGTGCTACCAAACGTCACAACGAATCGGGTGATTATAAAGGTACATTACAGGTGTCTCCGAAGGTACATGTTGGGTTGGCATATTTCGAGATTAGGATTTGTCACTCCGATTGTCGGAGAGGTATCTCTGGCCCTCTCGGTAATGCACATCACATAAGCCTTGCAAGCATTGCAACTAAATGTGTTAGTTGTGAGATGATGTATTACGGAACGAGAAAAGAGACTTGCCGAGAATGAGATTGAACTAAGTATTGGATACCGACGATCGAATCTCGGGCAAGTAACATACCGATGACAAAGGAACAACGTATGTTGTTATGCGGTCCGACCGATAAAGATCTTCAGTAGAATATGTAGGAACCAATATGGGCATCCAGGTCCCGCTATTGGTTATTGACCGAGAGGTGTCTCGGTCATGTCTACATAGTTCTCGAACCCGTAGGGTCCGCACGCTAACGTTTCGATGATGGTTATTATGAGTTTATATGATATTGATGTACCGAAGGTTGTTGAGTCCGGATGAGATCACGGACATGACGAGGAGTCTCGAAATGGTCGAGACATAAAGATTGATATATTGGAAGCCTATGTTTGGACTCCGGAATCACTCCGGGTGAAATTGGGAATTTTACCGGAGTACCGGGGGGTTACCGGAACCTCCCGGGGGGTCAATGGGCCTTGATGGGCCTTAGTGGAAAGGAGGAAAGGGGCCCAAGTGCTGGCCGCACCTTCCCCCCTTCCCTAGTCCTATTAGGACTAGGAGAAGGGGGTGGCGCCCCCTCTCTCCCTTCCCACTTGGCCAATCCTAGTTGGACTAGGATTGGGGGGGAGGAATCCTACTCCCGGTGGGAGTAGGACTCCCAGGCGCAGCCCTTGGTGGCCGGCCAGCCCCTCCCCTTCCCTCCTTTATATACAGGGGCAGAGGGCACCCCATGACACACAAGTTGATCATTGAGATCGTTCCTTAGCCGTGTGCGGTGCCCCCTTCCACCAAACTACACCTCGAATATACCGTTGCGGAGCTTAGGCGAAGCCCCGCGCCGGTGGAACATCATCATCGCCACCACGCCGCCGTCGTCGATTTAAACTCTCCTCAACACTCGGCTGGATCGGAGTTCGAGGGACGCCATCGAGCTGAACGTGTGCAGAACTCGGAGGTGCCGTGACGCTCGGTACTTGGATCGGTTGGATCGGGAAGAAGTACGACTACTTCCTCTACGCTGCGTCAACGCTTCGTTGCTGGTCTACGAGGGTACGAGACAACACTCTCATCTCGTTGCTATGCATCACCATGGTCTTGCGTGATCGTAGGAAAATTTTTGAAATTACTACGTTCCCCAACAAAGGGTATCGAGCCTGGTTTTATGCGTTGATGTCATGTGCACGAGTAGAACACAAGTGAGTTGTGGACGATACAAGTCATACTGCCTACCAGCATGTCATACTTTGGTTCAGCGGTATTGTGAGATGAAGCGGCCGGACCGACATTACGCAGACGCTTACGCGAGACTGGTTTCACCGCTGTGAGCACTCGTTGCTTAAAGGTGGTGGCGGGTGTCTCTCTCTCTCACTTTAGTTGAACCGAGTGTGACTACGCCGGTCCTTGAGAAGGTTAAAACGGAGTCTATTTGACGAAGTATCGTTGTGGTTTTGATGCGAGGTAAGAACGGTTCTTGCTCAGCCCGTAGCAGCCACGTAAAATTTGCAACAACAAAGTAGAGGACGCCTAACTTGTTTTTGTAGGGCATGTTGTGATGTGATATGGTCAAGACATGATGCTGAATTTTATTGTATGAGATGATCATGTTTTGTAACGAAGTTATCGGCAATGGCAGGAGCCATATGGTTGTCGCTTTATTGTATGAAATGCAATCGCTCTGTAATGCTTTACTTTATCACTAAGCGGTAGCGATAGTCGAGAAGCATAAGATTGGCGAGGCGACAACGATGCTACGATGGAGATCAAGGTGTCGCTACGGTGGCGATGGTGATCATGGCGGTGCTTGGCGATGGAGATCACAAGCACAAGATGATGATGACCATATCATATCACTTATATTGATTGCATGTGATGTTTATCCTTTATGCATCTTATCTTGCTTTGATTGACGGTAGCATTATAAGATGATCTCTCACTAAAATTATCAAGAAGTGTTCTCCCGAGTATGCACCGTTGCGAAAGTTCTTCGTCTTTGAGACACCACGTGATGATCGGGTGTGATAGGCTCTACGTTCAAATACAACGGGTGCAAAACAGTTGCGCACGCGGAATACTCAGGTTAAACTTGACGAGCCTAGCATATAACAGATATGGCCTCGGAACACAGAGACCGAAAGGTCGAGCGTGAATCATATAGTAGATATGATCAACATAGTGATGTTCACCATTGAAACTACTCCATCTCACGTGATGATCGGACATGGTTTAGTTGATTTGGATCACGTAATCACTTAGATGACTAGAGAGATGTCTATCTAAGTGGGAGTTCTTAAGTAATATGATTAATTGAACTTTAATTTATCATGAACTTAGTCCTGGTAGTATTTTGCAGATTATGTTGTAGATCAATAGCTCGCGTTGTTGCTTCCCTGTGTTTTTATATGTGTTCCTAGAGAAAATTGTATTGAAAAATGTTAGTAGCAATATTACGGATTGGATCCGTGATCTGAGGTTTATCCTCATTGCTGCGCAGAAGAATTATGTCCTTGATGCACCGCTAGGTGACAGACCTATTGCAGGAGCAGATGCAGACGTTATGAACGTTTGGCTAGTTCAATATGAGCGGATCTGAGGCGTTATGAGCGTTTGGCTAGCTCAATATGATGACTACTTGATAGTTTAGTGCACCATGCTTAACGGCTTAGAATCGGGACTTCAAAGACGTTTTGAGCGTCATGGACCATATGAGATGTTCCAGGAATTGAAGTTAATATTTCAAGCAAATACCGAGTTGAGAGATATGAAGTCTCCAACAAGTTCTATAGCTAAACGATGGAGGAGAATCGCTCAACTAGTGAGCATGTGCTCAGATTGTCCGAGTACTTCAATCGCTTGAATCAAGTGGGAGTTAATCTTCCGGATAAGATAGTGATTGACAGAATTCTCTAGTCACCATCACTAAGTTAGTAGAACTTCGTGATGAACTACAAGTATGCAAGGGATGACGAAAAGATTCTCGAGCTCTTCGCGATGCTAAAATCGCGAAGGTAGAAATCAAGAAAAACATCAAGTGTTGATGGTTGACAAGACCACTAGTCTCAAGGAAAATGGCAAAGGGAAGAAGGGAACTTCAAAAGGAACGGCAAGCAAGTTGCTGCTCGAGTGAAGAAGCCCAAGTCTAGACCTAAGCACGAGACCGAGTACTTACACTGCATAGGAAATGGTCTTTGAAGCGGTAATACCCCAAATATTTGGTGGATAAGAAGGATGGCAAAGTGAACAAGGTTATATTTGATATACAGAGTTATTGATGTGTGCCTTACTAGTGTTTATAGTAGCCCCGAGTATTTGATACTGTTAGGTTGCTAAGATTAGTAACTCAAACAGGAGTTCTGAGAATAAGCAGAGACTAGTTGAAGGGAAGTGACGATGAGTGTTGGAAGTAGTTCCAAGATTGATATGATCATCATCGCACACTCCCTATACTTTCGGGATTAGTGTGGAACCTAAATAAGTGTTATTTGGTGTTGAGCATAAATATGATTTGATCATGTTTATTGCAATACTGTTATTCATTTAAGTAAGAGAATAAATTGTTGTTCATTTACATGAATAAAACCTTATATGGTTACACACCCAATGAAAATGGTTCATTTGATCTCGATCATAGTGATACACATAATCATAATATTGAAACCAAAAGATGCAAAGTTAATAATGATAGTGCAACTTATTTGTGGCACTTGCCGTTTAGGTCATATTGGTGTAAAGCGCATGAAGAAACTCCATCTTGATGGGATTTTGGAATCACTTGATTATGAATCACTTGATGCTTGCGAACCGTGCCGCTTTGGCAAGATGACTAAAACTCCGTTCTCGGAACAATGGAACAAGCTACTGACTTGTTGTAAATAACACATATATACCGATGTATGCGATCCAATGAGTGTTGATGCTCGTGGCAAGTATCGTTATTTTCTAACCTTCACAAGATGATTTGAGTGGATATGGGTATATCTACTTGATGAAACATAAGTCTGAAATAGTTGAAAGGTTCAAAGAATTTCAGAGTGAAGTGGAAAATCATCGCAACAAGAAAATAAAGTTTCTGCGATCTGATCGTGGAGATGAATATTTGAGTTACGAGTTTGGTCTTTAATGAAAACAATGTGGAATAGTTTCACAGCTCACGCCACCTGGAACACCACAACGTTATGGTGTGTCCGAACATCGTAACCGTACTTTATTTTGATATGGTGCGATCTATGATGTATCTTACCGATTTACCACTATCGTTTTGGGGTTATGCATTAGAGACAGCTGCATTCACGTTTAATAGGGCACCATCTAAATCCGTTGAGATGACACCGTATGAACTATGGTTTAGCAGTAAATCTAAGCTGTCGTTTCTTAAGGTTTGGAGTTGTGATGCTTATGTGAAAAAGTTTTCAACTGATAAGCTCGAACCCAAATCGGAGAAGTGCGTCTTCATAGAATACCCAAAGGTAACTATTGGGTACACCTTCTATCACAGATCCGAAGGCAAGTTATTCGTTGCTAAGATGGATCCTTTCTAGAGAAGAAGTTTCTCTCGAAAGAAGTGAGTGGGAGGAAAGTAGAACTTGATGAGGTAATTGTACCTTCTCCCTTATTGGAAAGTAGTTCATTACAGGAATCAGTTCCGATGATTCCTACACCAATTAGTGAGGAAGTTAATGATGATGATCATGAAACTTCAGATCAAGTTGCTACTAAAACCTCGAGGTCTTCAGAGTAAGATCCGCACTGAGTGGTACGGTAATCATGTTCGGAAGTCATGTTACTAGACCATGATGAACCTACGAACTATGAGGAAGCGATGATGAGCCCAGATTCATGAAATGGCTTGAGGCCATGAAATCTGAGATGGGATCCATGTATGAGAACAAAGTATGGACTTTGATGGAGTTGCCGATGATCGGCAAGCCATATTATATAAATGGATCTTTAAGAGGAAGACAGATGATGATAGTAGTGTTACTATCTACAAAGTTCGACTTGTCGCAAAAAGGTTTTCGACAAGTTCAAGGTGTTGACTACAAATGAGATTTTCTCAAGCAGTAGCGATTCTAAAGTCTGTTGAATCATGTTAGCAATTGCCACATTTTATGAAATCTGGCAAATGAATGTCAAAACTACATTCTTTAATGGATTTATTAAAGAAGAGTTGTATATGATACAACCAGAAGTTTTGTCAATCCTAAAGGAGCTAACAAAATGTGCAAGCTCCAATGATCCATCAATGGACTGGTGCAAGCATCTCGAGTTGGAATATACGCTTTGATGAGTTGATCAAAGCGTATGGTTTTATCTGACTTTTGGAGAAGCCTGTATTTACAAGAAAGTGAGTGGGAGCACTACAACATTTCGACAAGTATATGTGAATGACATATTGTTGATCGGAAATAATGTAGAATTATTCGTAAAGCATAAAGGAGTATTTGAAAGGAGTTTTTCAAAGAAGGGCCTCGGTGAAGCAACGTACAAATTGAGCATCAAGATCTATTGAGATAGATCAAAAATGCTTGATAAGTGTTTTCAATAAGTACATACCTTGTCAAGATTTTGAAGTAGTTCAAAATGGAACAGTGAAAGAAAAGTTCTTGCCTGTGTTGCAAAGGTGTGAAATTGAGTAAGACTCAAATCCCGACCACGGCAGAAAATAGAAAAGAGAATGAAAGTCATTCCCTATGCCTCAATCATAGGTTCTATAAAGTATGCCATGCTGTGTGGCAGATCTATTGCATACCATACCACTAAGATTGGCAAGGGAGTGCAATAGAGATCTAGGAGTAGATCAATGGACAGCGGTCAAAATTATCCTTAGTAGAATAAGGATATGTTTCTCGATTATGGAAGTGAAAAAGGTTCGTAAGAAAAGGTTACGCCGATGCAAGTTTTAACACTAATCTAGATGACTCGAGTCTCAATCTGGATACATATTGAAAGTGGGAGCAATTAGCTAGAGTAGCTCCGTGCGAGCATTGTAGACATAAAAATTTGCAAAATACTTACGGCTCTGAATGTCACAGACCGCTGACTAAAATTATCTCACAAGCAAAACATGATCACACCTTAGTACTCTTTGGGTGATTAATCACATAGCGATGTGAACTAGATTACTGACTCTAGTAAACCCTTTGGGTGTTGGTCACATGTCGATGTGAACTATGGGTGTTAACCACATATAGATGTGAACTATTGATGTTAAATCACATGGCGATGTGAACTAGATTATTGACTCTAGTGCAAGTGGGAGACTGAAGGAAATATGCCCTAGAGGCAATAATAAAGTTATTATTTATTTCCTTATTTCATGATAAATGTTTATTATTCATGCTAGAATTGTATTAACCGGAAACATAATACATGTGTGAATACATAAACCTACAGAGTGTCACTAGTATGCCTCTACTTGACTAGCTCGTTAATCAAAGATGGTTATGTTTCCTAACCATGAACAAGGAGTTGTTATTTGATTAACGGGATCACATCATTGGTTGAATGATCTGATTGACATGACCCATTCCATTAGCATAGCACCTGATCGTATAGTTTGTTGCTAGTGCTTTTCTTCATGACTTATACATGTTCCTATGACTATGAGATTATGCAACTCCCGCTTGCCCGAGGAACACTTTGGGTGCTACCAAACGTCACAACGAATCGGGTGATTATAAAGGTACATTACAGGTGTCTCCGAAGGTACATGTTGGGTTGGCATATTTCGAGATTAGGATTTGTCACTCCGATTGTCGGAGAGGTATCTCTGGGCCCTCTCGGTAATGCACATCACATAAGCCTTGCAAGCATTGCAACTAAATGTGTTAGTTGTGAGATGATGTATTACGGAACGAGAAAAGAGACTTGCCAAGATGCTGAGATTGAACTAAGTATTGGATACCGACGATCGAATCTCGGGCAAGTAACATACCGATGACAAAGGAACAACGATGTTGTTATGCGGTCTCGACCGATAAAGATCTTCGTAGAATATGTAGGAACCAATATGGGCATCCAGGTCCCGCTATTGGTTATTGACCAGAGAGGTGTCTCGGTCATGTCTACATAGTTCTCGAATTTGTATAGCATGACTGTGCAAAATGTTTCAGAAACTTCCGCCATTCCAGTAAAAAATGTAAAATCGAGCACTACAGCCAAAGTTTCTGTTTTGCACCGCACAAACCAACAAGCAATTTAAACATCCTAACGGCAAACCTTGGCACATTATTCTTATAATACAATGGAATTTTACAAGGGGATAATTATTTTTGTTGAAAAGTTTATGTAATTAAGATTCACTAAGTTTCCATGGGCATGAACAAAGTTCAAGGCATGCTCCCGCTTCCACGGTGCTCGTCTATCTCATTTTCACTTTTCTTTTTGTGAAGTTTTAAGTTTCCCTCTATATTTTTTTTGTTTTTAAACTTTATAAAAGCACTCAATAGAAATAAATGAATCTCTAAAACTTCCGGGTTGTCTTCCTGGCAGCGCTTTCTTTAAAGCCATTAAGCTAGGCAAAAAGTGCTCAAGTAATGAATCTACCCGTATCCCAAGGTATATCAAAGCCAATTTGAATCAACAATGATTTAGCATTTAGTAGTGAACAAAAAGCAAAATATATCAAGCATGACGAAGTCTAACTCTCTTCCATGCATCGGCATGTCATACAAGAACAATTCATGCACATCAAGTAAAGGCCAATACATAGCATAATCAGTTTCTTACAATTTTATCGTGTTGGAAACATAGAGAGGTGGATATGTAGTTCCTCTCTCATAATAATTGCAAGTAGGAGAAGCAAGCACATGCATATTATATTCATCAAAATCATCATGTGCAGTGGCAGAATGCAACCCATCAATATAATCCTTAATAAGTGCAAACTTCTCCGATATAGTGTACTTCGGAGAATCCAAAAAGATAATAGGACTATCATGTGTGGGTGCAATAGCAACAATGTCATTCTTAACATAAGGAAATATAGCAAGTTCATCTCCATAAGCATAATTTAAATTGGCATCATGGCCACAAGCATGGCAAGCATCATAAAAAAGGGATATTTCAAATGAATCAACGGGATCATAGCAATTATCATGGCATTCATACTTTGTTAAGAACGAAGGGAAATTAAATAATGTATGAGTTGACGAGTTACTCTCATTAGAAGGTGGGCACGGGTGATCAATCCGCTCTTCCTCCTTTTGTTTTTCGCTCTCCTCATCATCTTTTTCATCCAATGAGGTCACAATATCATCGATTTCTTCTTCCATAAAATTATAATTATCGATTTCTTCTTGGACAGCGGTGACTTTCTCAATAAACACATCAATATCGTAATTGCATTTATAATTATCATAGCAATATTTAAGGATAGCAAAATTTTCAGGTCTATAAACTGAATCATCAAAATCTTCATACTTTTCAAACAAAGATTCAATTTCATAAGCACCCTTAAAAGCAACAAATTCTACTATTCGTTCCACATCATAATAATCATATCTACCATTAGCATAAGAATCCAATGTTTCATTATCATTAAATTCACATGAAAAGGGAAGATGTGGAGCGTTCATCCTAGAGCAACAAGTATAATCATATCTCAAGCATAGCTCCCGAGCGTACCAATGCAGCATATGAATTTGATCCCATAACAATTTCCCTTTATGAGTCAAGCGATAATCCCTAAAGTATTCACGTTGATCCAACGTTACTCCCATTATATAGTTGAATGGGGTTTTCTTAGGATTATCAAAGTACTGCATAGTATCTTTTACATAACGAGCATCGAGGGTTTTAGGAGGTTCCCCATCTCCATGAGTAGCAAGTACCACTAAATTTATTTTGGTGTTTCGTGTTCCATATCCATGACTAAAGATAGAGAACAACTTAGAACAGGAATTAAAAACTACTTAGTGATAAAGCAAACAAGCACACATGAGAATATTCACCCCACGCTATTGCTCCGCCGCAACGGTGCTAGAAAAGGTCTTGATAACCCACAATTATAGGGTATCAATTGTAGCCTCTTTCGATAAGTAAGAGTGTCGAACCCAACGAGGAGCTAAAGGTAGAACAAATATTCCCTCAAGTTCTATTGACCACCGATACAACTGTACGCACGCTTGACGTTCACTTTACCTAGAACAAGTATGAAACTAGAAGTACTTTGTAGGTTTTATAGGATAGGTTTGCAAGATAATAAAGAGCACGTAAATAAAATCTAGGGGCTATTTAGATAAAGACACGAGTAGTTTAGTTTTAGTAGAGAGCTTTTGTCAACAAGAAAGTTATTTGTCCCTAGGCAATCGATAACAAGTACCGGTAATCATTCTTGTAATTTTATATGAGGGAGAGGCATGAGGTTACATACTTTCTCTACTTGGATCATATGCACTTATGATTGGACCTCCAGCAAGCATCCGCAACTACTAAAGATCATTAAGGTCATGAAACCCAACCATAGCATTAAGTATCAAGTCCTCTTTACTCCCATACGTCATACCCGAGTTACTCGGGTTTAAGTTTCTATCACTCTCGCAACCCACCATAAGCGAATCATGAACATATTGCAACACCCTACAGCGGGGGCCACTTACGTTTGCGCGAGACGGAGGGCACCGTAGGACATCACCATAAATAAAATATACAATCATACCAACCAAGATCATGATTAACCCACAGGACAAAACTGATCTACTCAAACACCATAGGATAACCATAGATCATTGGGAAATAAATGGAGTTGAGCACTATGTTTAAGTTGATATTACAGCAGGGAGAAGGGGTGTTACACCGCTGCATAGAAGGGGAGAAAGTTGGTGTTGATGGTAGCAAGATTGTTGATGTAGATCGCCGTCACGATCCTAGCCCCAGCGGTACTCCTGCGTCATCAGGAGAGAGGGAGAGAGAGCCCCCCTCCTTCTTCTTCTTCCTTAGCCTCCCCCCTGGATGGGAGGAGAGTTCCCCCTCTGGTCCATGGCCTCCATGGTCGTGGAGGGGCGGGAGCCCCTCCAAGATTGGATCTCCCTCTTTGTTCTCTTCTGCTTCGCGCTCCCCAGATCTGGCCGAAAACCATTTTTTATATTCTCGGAGATCCGTAACTCTGATTGCGCTGAGATTTTAACACGATTTTTTTCCGGATATAAGCTTCATTGCACCCGAAGTAAAGCTCCAACCGACGTACGAGGTGGGCACAACCCACCACGCCACGCCTGGCTCCGGGGCCGCGCCCTGGTGGGTTGTGCCCACCTCGGGCCTCCGTTTGCGGTGATGCCAACTCCCAAAAATCACATATATTCCAACATAATTCTTCGTAAAATTTTATTGCATTTGGACTTCATTTGATATGGATATTCCGCGATACAAAAAACATACAAAAAAAGGAACTAGCACTGGGCACTGGATCAATCGGTTAGTCCAAAATCATATAAAAAGTTGCCAAAAGTATGTAAAAGTTGTATAATAATGGCATGAAACAATCAAAAATTATAGATACGACGGAGACGTATCAGCATGCTACGGGACTCACAAACCTTAACACAAGTATTTCTCAAATTCACAACTACTCACTAGCATGACTCTAATATCACCACCTTCATATCACAAAACAATCATAATGAATCAAACTTCTCATAGTATTCAATGCACTTTATATGAATTTTTTTATTATATCCCTCTTGGATGACTATCATATTAGGACTAATTTTATAACCAAAGCAAATTACCATGCTGTTTAGATACTCTCAAATTGATATAAGTGAAGCATGAGAGTTCAACAATTTCTTCAAAATAAAACTACCGCCATGCTCTAAAAATATATAAGTGAAACACTAGAGCAAATGACAAACTACTCCAAAAGATATAAGTGAAGATCAATGAGTAGTCGAATAATTATGTAACTATGTGAAGACTCTCTAACATTTATTTTTTAGATCTTAAGTACTTTATTCAAACAGCAAGCAAAACAAAATAAAATGACACTGCAAGGATAGCACATATCATGTGAAGAAGCAAAAACTTTGGTTCAACCAAAACTGACCGATCATTGTTGAAGAAGAAAGGTGGGATGCCAACCGGGGCATCCCCAAGCTTAGATGCTTGAGACTTCTTGAAATATTATCTAGGGATGCCTTGGGCATCCCCAAGCTTGAGCTTTTTTTGTCTCCTTAATTACTTTCATATCGCGGTTCCCCTAAATCTTAAAAACTCCATCCACACAAAACTCAACAAGAACTCGTGATATAAGTTAGTATAAATCAACGCATAAACCTTATCATTCTCTACTGTAGTAAATCACTAAAATTATTATTTGACATTGCATACTAAATTCCTCTGCATATTTAATAGTCCTATGCTCAAATGGAATCATTAGACAAGCAAACATATGCAAACAATGCAAACATAACAGCAATCTGTCTAAACAGGACAGTCTGTAAAGAATGTAAGTGGAATTATACTTCTCTAAATCCAAAAATTCTGAAAAATTACCACACTGTAGAAAATTTGTTATTACTGATTGGGTCAAAATTTCAAGATTTTATCATGTTTTGACTATTCACAAATATTCAAACGATGATAGAAAACTTTCTGTTTTCAAAACAGCAACATATAGACTTCCAAAATAAGCATAGTAAAGGCTATACTTGACATATTTATTGAACTAAAAGATGAAAAACATTACTCTAAATAACAACAAGCAAATCCTAATGAAATAGAATGACGCTCCAAGCAAAACACATATCATGTCGTGAATTAAAATATAGCTCCAAGTAAGGTTACCGATGAATGACGACGAAAGAGGGGATGCCATCCGGGGCATCCCCAATCTTAGATGCTTGGTTGTCCTTGAATATTACCTCGGGGTGCCTTGGGCATCCCCAATCTTAGGCTCTTGCCACTACTTATTTCTTAGTCCATCAAAACTTTACCCAAAACTTGAAAACTTTACAACACAAAACTCAACAGAAAACTCATAAGCTCCATTAGTATAATAAAACAAATCATTCACTTTGGCACTGTCAAGACAAGATTCATAATTTTTATCACATGATGCCTACTGTACCCTATTATTTCTACAATTTATATTAAGCAATACAAGCCATAGAAACTAGAAAACAAGCAAACTATGCATAAAAAATAGAATCTGTCAAAAACAGAACGGTCTGTAAAGATCTGAATTAAAAATCATACTTCTGTAACTCCAAACATTCTGAAAAATAAGGACAATCTAGACAATTTGCATATCAATCTTGTGTAAAAAATTCAGATCAAAAGTACGTTCCAATGAATTTTCAAAATTCCTGGACTGGGAGCAAAAGTTTCTGTTTTTGCACAGAATCAAGTCAACTATCATCCTTACTATCCCAAAGGCTTTACTTGGCACTTTATTGAAACAAAAGCTATAAAACATGATTAGTACAGTACCCAATCATGTGGACACACAAAAACAGTAGGGGTAAATGTTGGGTTATCTCCCAACAAACGCTTTTCTTTAATGCCTTTCTAGCTAGGCATGATGATTTCAATGATGCTCACGTAAAATATAAGAATTGAAATATGAAGAGAGCATCATGAAACACATGAATACCACATTTAAGTCTAAATCACTTCCTATGCATAGGGATTTTGTGAGAAAATAATTCATGGGAACAAGAATCAATTAGCATAGGAAGGTAAAGCAAGCAAAACTTCAAGATTTTCAACACATAGAGAGGAAACTTGATATTATTGCAATTCCTACAAGCATATATTCCTCCCTCATAATAATTTTCAGTAGCATCATGAATGAATTTAACAATATAAATATCACATAAAGCATTCTTTTCATGATCCACAAGCATAGGAATTTTAATACTCCCCACATAAGCAAAATTATTCTCATTCATAGTAGTGGGAGCAAACTCAACAAAATAACTATCATGTGAGGCATAATCCAATTGAAAATTAAAATCATGATGAAAATTTTCATGGTTACCATTATTATTTATAGCATACATGTCATGACAATAATCATCATAAATAGGAGGCATGCTATCATCATAATAAATTTGCTCATCAAAACTTGGGGGAGAATAACCTACCGCTCTCGGTCAGGGAATCAAACTGTAAAGTTGTCATCAAACTACTTGACTCAATTGAAGAGTCTCGCTTCCTTTCGCAACCTGAACCGATCTTGCGCTCGTTATTATAAAAGTCCTCCATCGGATCATCCATGAGAAAATGATCTACTGGTAGCTTCGTGCAAAAATTAAAGCGACTATAGATGGCGACAAAAACTCCAAATCCTTCCACGCCTCCGCCTCCCAGAGACATCGTAGCAACAAAATTCCTATGATTTGGCATATAACCAGGAGTTCACATCGCATGAGCCAAAAATCCAAATTCTTACGTCATTCTTCACTTCCACCCCCGGCATCTCTTCCCCTCCAATTTGGAACTTCTCGCTACATTCCTTATACCCTAACCCTTTACCTCAGCTTTTACACCTAGATTCACCTTTTTCTAGACAAAAAATCTATGACGCTTTTGCGAACATGAACCAAATGGCTAGCCCCGGACCGGATGGTTTCGGCCCTGGCTTCTACCGTAAATTCTGGCCCATTCTTAAACACAGGATAACTGACCTCTTTAGTTGTTTCTACTCCCTTTCGCCCGATATCTCATGTCTAAACAGGGCATTCATTGTCCTCATCCCAAAAGGAGTGTCCCCCCTCTCCTGACGCCTTCCGCCCTATCTCCCTTCAAAATTTCCCTCCCAAAGCTCTGGCCAAGTTACTTGTAAATCGCCTCAAGCCAGTCATACCTGCTCTTGTCCACCCTAACCAGATAGGTTTCCTTTCAGGTCGAACTATTTCTGAGAACTTTCTCTATGCTGCAGACGTTCTCCATGTTTGTGCTAGGACCAAAGCTCCCACACTACCTATTAAGCTAGATTTCTCCAAGGCCTTCGACTCGGTTTCTTGGCCTGCTCTTCTCCCTATTCTTCGGGTTCGGGGCTTCTCAGAAAAATGGCTAGGCTGGATAAGCGCTTTGCTTACCTATGGCAAAACTGCGGTTCTCCTGAATGGCTCACCTGGCCCGTGGATCCAGTGTAAGAATGGTCTCCGTCGGGGTGACCCACTTTCCCCCTTCCTTTTCATCATCATCGCAGATGTTCTTCAACAAATGATTATCAATGTTGTGCTCTAAATCTCCTAGCTCACCCGGTTTCCACCTCCCTCCCCTGCCCTGTCCTTCAGTATGCATATGACACGCTTATCATCATCAAAGCCGACCCGCTAGCTGCTAACAACCTAAAAAAATCGTGATGACTTCTCCCTTGCCACTAGACTCTCGATCAACTTCCAAAAAACGACGATTGTTCCCATGAATCTTGACCCGCAACTAGCTGCAGAGATGGCAGCTACTTTAGGGACGACTACCTCCGTCTTTCCTCACAAATACCTTGGCCTTCCCCTCTCCCCTAATAAACTACCTCTCTCGGCCTTCCAACCACTCATCGATCGCTGTAACACATACCTTGCAGGTTGGCGCGCTCTGCTACTGTCTCGTGGTGGTCGCCTTGTCCTTATGTCGGCCGTCCTAGATAGCCTCCCCACCTATTTCATGATGTGCTTTTCTTTACCGATTAGCGTCCTCGAGGACATTAATAAGGGTTCTAGGATTTTTTCTAGTCTAATGATGATTCTTTCTCTGGGGCCAAGTGCGTGGTAGCGTGGGACCGGGTCTGTATGCCCAAACTTGCTGGTGGTCTCGGTGTCAAAAGCCTGAGAGCACAAAACTTTTGCCTTATGTTGAAATTTGCATTCAAATTTTTGCACGCTCCTCTCTTCCCCTGGAAAGATTGGATTATCAACCACTCTCCACTGCATGTAGGACTAGATAGAAATGCTTCCTTCCTTGGGAAAGCCATTTTTAAACACCTCTCAGCTCTTCTTGAGATCTCACAGGTTTCCGTTGGATCGGGATCCTCCACATATTTTTGGTTAGATCGTTGGGTTCTCCCTGAACCCTTGAGCATTGCTTTCCCTTCCCTCTTCTCCCACCATACAAAACCAAATGCTCTTGTAGCTAACATTATGATGGATGGGATTGATCTGGGTTTGCGTAGCCGGCTAACCTTAACTGCTACCAATGAACTTGCTTCGTTGAGACTTCAGTTGCAGGATGTGAGACTCTCAGGGACGCCCGACTCCAGGACGCTGCTCAATGGCTCCTCATTCACCACCAAAGGAGTCTATGATGCATTGGCCTCTCAGCTTGCTGATCCCACGCTTCCATGCATATGGGATGCCCGCGTGCCTAGACGGGTGCGTGTCTTCGGCTGGCTCCTCTACCACGACAAGCTAAACACCAGGGCCAACCTTCATCGTAAGACTCTTCTGGACTCTTCTTCATGCCCCCGATGCGGGGCTGCACCAGAGGATCGTGCTCATCTCTTCTTCACATGCCCAGCTTTTCGGTCTATTTGGGATGCCATTGGTTTTCGTCCATGTTTTTTCCCTTTTGCAGCTCTGTGGGCTCCCCCATCCCATCGGGGCCTTCCAGTGACCATGTGGCCTCTCATTGTGCTTCTCATCACATGGAAAATATGGGATGCTCGGAATGCTAAAACTTTTAGGGACATAGATACTCCTGCCACTGATGATCTTAGAGGCATCATCTCTGACCTCACCCTCTGGTCCCACCGCCTCAGAAAGGCGGATGACAAAGTCCATGCCGGCTTGTGGCAGGGCTTCTTTTCTTCTCGCCTTACCTATTTTGTAGAAAACCTTTCTTTTGAAATATATTCAGGTGGGGAGCCTCCCCGGTGACCGTTTCAAAAAAAAACTTGGGGGAGAAAAAATATCATCTTCATCAAACATAGCATCCATATCATTAGCATCACGGATATTCAAAGAACTCATACTAACAACATTGCAATCATGCTCATCATTCAAAGATTTAGTGCCAAATATTTTAATGCATTGTTCTTCTAACACTTTGGCACAATTATCGGAATCCTTATTTTCACGAAAGACATTAAAAAGATGAAGCATATGAGGCAACCTCAATTCCATTTTTTGTAATTTTCTTTTATAAACTAAACTAGTGATAAAACAAGAAACTAAAAGATTCAATTGCATGATCTAAATATATACCTTCAAGCACTAACCTCCCCGGCAACGGTGCCAGAAAAGAGCTTAGTTGACGTGGTGTTAGTGCCGCTTACCTAGCCTCCCCAACAATGGCGCCAGAAAAGAGCTTAGTTAACGGGGTGTTAGTGCCGCTTACCTAGCCTCCCCGGCAATGGCGCCAGAAAAGAGCTTGATGTCTACTACACAACCTTCTTCTTGTAGACTCGTGTTGGGCCTCCAATCGCAGAGTTTTGTAGGACAGTAGCAATTTTCCCTCAAGTGGATGACCTAAGGTTTATCAATCCGTGGGAGGTGTAGGATGAAGATGGTCTCTCTCAAACAACCCTGCAATGAAATAACAAAGAGTCTCTTGTGTCCCCAACACACCCAATACAATGGTAAATTGTATACATCGGTACGCGTCGGTGCTATACAAACGGTTTTAACCCCTTTCCGCAACGACATTTGGAACCGTCACCTAGTGAGCGACGGTGATAGGGGGCTCCTTCCCACACGACCCAGAAAGCGTTGGGGATATGCCCTCCCGACACACACGCTCGGCAAAATGAGGTCGTAAAGCGATCGCGGCGCCAAATACGTAAATACGCATGAGAGAGCTCAAAACAATTATACTGGCGAAATTGTTTCCGGTCGCAAGTACATCCCGCACAGTTAGTCCCTGCTAATTGTTTCCGTTCGTATGTACATCCCATATAGTCGCTCCAAGGAAAACGTTTCCGTTCATAGGTACATCACACACAATTTTCCCCGTTAAATCGTTTGTGATAGTGTTGCCATTGCACACGATATTAACAATTTTATCGTTTGCGTTATTGAATGCATCACACACGGTGCGTAGAAGAAACTGTGTAGCAAAGGCTATCCATCACACACAGTTTTTATGTGGTAAAGGTTTGGGCAAGGTGGCCTAACGCAAACAGTTTTCAAGAGAAGGTCGTGTGTGATGGTTCATTGATCCAACATGGTTTATTCCTAGAAACTGTGTGCGTTTCCTGAGGTCATTGCCCACGGTATTTTCTGAATAACCATTTGCAATAGCAAAACCCAATTAGCAGGCTAATTGCCCTATTATTAATAATCCATTTATTAATCTAATTGACATTCATATTAAGCACATAATATATTTCATTTCCATATTAAGGAAGCAGGATTTCATAATTGAAATACATCAGAGTACAACATGATATAGCTTCAAAGACTCAGCTACCCCATTACACAATCGCATTCAGCACCAAGTTTCACATGCAACATGTAGAACCTTTCAAAATTAGCATCATAGACGGTATATAGACAGATGCATCTCATCTGGAAAACTGCTGAAGCGGAAGGCGAATATTGAGCCTTCATTCATGTTGAAGGTCTTTGCAACTTTAGGCCAGTGCCTGTGGATGATTGACCGTCCATCCTTCGTCCTCTTCAGGAACACTTCAATATTGAACCGTGGGTGTTGTATGAAAAACTTCCTCGCCTCCTGACCATAGAGGTGGTTTGAGAGGTAATCATCAGTGAACAGCTTTGGAAAGGCCTGAAAACAAGGATGTGCATAAATATCTTCTCTATATTGGAAATGGGCAAAGGAATATAAAAAGGCAAGGTATAATAGTTAGTACCATCTTGTAGTGAACTGATGTCTTCTTCATTGTGCAGACAAAGATCTTGTTGTTCTTTGTCACTAATTTCTTTATCCTAACAATCTTTCTGAGTTTCTTGACTTGATTGATATTCATGGACAACTCATTTCCCCATATGCAAAAAGGGTCGAACAGTGGGTCAAAACCTCTGACAGCAGGACCGACATGTGCAAGACCAGATTGTTAAAAACCTAAATATTAGAATGGTTCCTGCAATTGCACAATAATGTGCTATTAGACAATGGACCATGCACGTGCTAACCTCGATTGTAAACCTCAGTGCTTCCCATTGTTTCCCTGCAACACATATAAGGTAGTTAGTCATCAGGTTAAGTAAGGGTTCGCATACTATCAGTAAAATATGTTGATGAAAAATAAGCACATTGCAGATTCATCAGATTAATTCAAGCCACATGGAAAACCCATTTATCCAAACCAAGCATGGTTAAGAACTAGGAAATATAGCACTTGTATATGTTTCTCATGTATTAAGTGCAGCCAAATTCGATTTATTCCTCACACACACAATAATACAAAATTCTACCCACGACAATTGGACATCGCATTGCAGAATTGAACCAAGCAGTTAACTAAACACCACAACAAATGAACCAAACATTAACTGAGCACCACATTGCACAATATAACATACTCCTAATAGAAGATCAGACAGTTAACCAAACCAAGCATACTTAACAACTTGGAAATATAGCAATTGTATTCGTTTCTCATGTATTTACTACAGACAAATTCAATTTATTCCTCACATGGTATACAATAACAGAATGCACCCACAACTATTGAACATCGCATTGGAGAATTGAACCAAACAGTTAACTAAACACCACAACACAAATGAACCAAACGTTAACTGAGCACCACATTGCACAATGTATAACCAAACCAAGCATGTTTGACAACTTGGAAATATAACAATTGTATTCGTTTCTCATGTATTTTGTAAAGATAAACTCGATTTATTTCTCACATGGAAGACAATACAAAATTGCAGCCTGAAGAATTGAACATCACATTTGCAGAATTGAATCAAACAGTTAACTGAAGACGACAACTAATTAACAAAACAATTAATAAGTGAGCACCACACTGCACGACATATAGAACATATACACTAGAGCAACAGATTGCATGGTAAAATTAGATAGCACAATTCACTAAAATTTGTGAAGGAAAGGCAGGAGCAGCACATGCAACGGGTAAACCAAGCATGCTTAACCAACGCAGCTAGCAAATGGCAAGGTGCTCCTCCAAGATATGGGGGTCGACACGAATGGCAGCCATCGCGACCTCGTCCGCACGTGCGGCCGCGATTTGCTTCTCCGCTGCCAAATGCTCCTTGAGATCTTGGCTATACTGCGTGCACCATGGCTTAGGGCGGCGCTTATTTGGTGGAGGGGTCAGTGATTTGGGTGGAAGGTGTTGTGCCGGTAGTCGAGGCATGTGGGATGTGGAAGGACGTGGAGGATGGGGATCGAGTGTGGATTACGTGCCTGGATAGATGAGGCCAAGCAGCGTGAAAGAGGGTCGCTGGTGAGGAGGCGGCGCTGCAAGCAATGTGGCTTTTGGTAAGGGGGAGGGGGCAGGGAGGTAGATATTTCTGCGGAAGCCAAAAAAATGGAATCGCTTCAGCGAAAAAACTGGCGCGCAAAGTGTCATCAGACACGGTCCCTGAGGGAGTCCTGGATTATGGGGTCCCCGGGCGTCCGGGCTATGTGACATGCGCCGGACTGATGGGCCGTGAAGATACAAGATAGAAGGCCTTCCCCTGTGTCCGGATGGGACTCTCCTTTGCGTGGATGGCAAGCTTGGTGTCCGGATCTGTAGTTTCCTTTCTTTGTAAACCGACTCTGTATAACCCTAGGCCCTTCCGGTGTCTATATAAGCCGGAGGGTTTAGTCCGTAGAGGCAATCATAATCATACAGGCTAGACATCTAGGGATTAGCCACTACGATCTCGAGGTAGATCAACTCTTGTAACCCCTATACTCATCAAGGTCAATCAAGCAGGAAGCAGGGTCATGTTACCTTCGATCCTCAGACGCACAGTTCGGGACCCCCTACCCCAAATTGGCCGGTTTTGACACCGACATTGGTGCTTTCGTTGAGAGTTCCGTTGTGCCGTCGACAGAAGGTTTGATGGCTCGTTCTATCATCAACAACGATGCTGTTTCCGGGGAAACTTTTCTCCCCAGCCAGATTTTTGTGTTCGGTGGCTTCGCTCTGTGTGCCAACTCGATTGGTCACCTTGAACAGATCAACAGCTACACCCCTGTTCATCAGATCAGTTTTCGGAACCTAAATTATGTCACCGATATTCGAGGAGACTTGATCTTCGAAGGGTTCACGGCCCCGACCACCGCTCTGGCCTTAGATCCGGAACGAACCACCATGTCCGAAGATGGGAGCTTGGAGCCCACCGGCCTCTCCGCTGCAAACCGCACTATCAAAGATCCGGAGGCGATTGTTTCTGCAGCGAACAGAATCATACCGGGTTCCTCCTATCACTGAAAGGCCGGACTCGCCCCCGAACTCTAGCTCCAAGGACTTTCGTTTCCCTGTCCAAACCTCGCTCTTAAACGAGGCGCTGTACTTAATGCGATCCCTCGCCATCACAGAGGAATCACCTCCGAATTACGCCCAGCCCAGACTAGGGGCTGAAAATGGGGAATTTTACGTCCCACCCACCACCCACTTCATAGCCATTGTCGAAGATTTAACCGACATGCTGGACTGCGCCTCCGAAGACATCAACCTCACGAACGACGATGCCAGAGACGAACAAGGCCAAGACTCGCCGTTTACCGGGCGTTGGACGGCCACCTCCACATATGACGTGTAAATGGTGGACACACCCAAAGAGGATGACAGCGACGGCAGGAAGGATCCGGTTGTGGACAAGCCTGCTGAGGCACCTCCAAAGCGTCGACGCCAGCAACGCCGCTCAAAATCGCGTCATGAAAAAGACAGAAACACCGGCACCGGAGACAATGACACTCCGGAGCCGAAGACCCCGAAGCCCCCGTCGAGGCCACATGCGAATAGGATGATGTGGAGGAGAGGCAAGTTAACCCCGACGATCCGGTCGGGAACGAGGACTTGGAAGACAGTAATTATCTACCGCTCTTCGAGGATGATGTGAGCCTCGGCGACGAAGACTTCATCGTGCCAGAGGAACCACTCGAGTAGGAGCGCTTTAAGCGCGAGCTAATCGCCACCAAGGAAGAAGCCATTCAAAGGAAACAAAGATGGTCCATCTAGTTTGGACCGAATATTAGATCGGCCTTGCCAGATCCATGGCACCCCTGACAAGCCTGCCAATCATACCACCAGAGATTGTTGGGTCTTTAAACAAGTCGGAAGGCTAAACACCGAACACAAGGGGAAAGGGCCGCCTAGCAAGGATGATGACTAGCCTCGCCCATCAAACATAGGGGGACAAAAGAAATTTCCCCCCGAGGTAAGAACAGTGAATATGATCTATGTCACTCATATCCCCAAGCGGGAGTGCAAGCGCGCACTAAGGGACGTCTACGCCATAGAGCCAGTCACCCCAAAATTCAACCCATGGTCAGCCTGTTCAATCACATTTGATTGCAGAGACCATCCAACCAGTATCCGTCATGGAGGTTCGGCAGCATTGGTCCTCGAACCAATCATCGACGGATTCCACCTCACACGAGTCCTCATGGACGGCGACAGTAGTCTCAACCTGCTTTATCAGGACACTTTCTGTAAAATGGGCATTGATCCGTCAAGAGTCAAGCCCACTAAAACTACCTTTAAAGGAGTAATACCCGGCATAGAGGCCTGCTGCACATGGTCCATAACGCTGGAGGTAGTCTTTGGCTCACCAAATAATTTCCAAAGTGAAGACTTGATCTTCGACATCGTCCCTTTCCGCCGTCGCTACCATGCACTGCTCGGACGAATCGCGTTCGCCCGCTTCAATGCAGTCCCACCCTATGCTTATCTAAAGCTCAAGATGCCCGGACCATGCGCTGTTATAATAGTCAATGGAAACATGGAGCACTTCCTCCGTACTGAGGAGCATACCGCGGCCCTCGCAGCTGAAATACAGGGTGGCCTTATCAAGCCGAATGCTACATCGGCAGTCAAGCCCTCGGACACTGTCAAACGAGTCGGGTCTACCCTGCAGAACAACAGTCCGGCTCGTCCAGAGATAAATTAGCAATTCGGCCTCCGTCAAGACCCCAACCTGATTGCGGCATACGTACCGCGCGTACATAACTACGCACTAAAGATACCATGGGCATGGATGGAGGCACACTAAAAATAGGGTCCATAATACTGTTCGACCCTATCCGGACCCTCATATTCTTCCTTATCTGTTTTCTTATTTTTATTTTTTAGGTTCTTTGCAACCCACATCACTTTTCGAAGGTACGAAAGGCCCTTTTCTAGGCCCTTTATGTATACTCGATCGTTGATCCTATCAAATGATCAGACACGAAGGCGAAAAGCGGCGCAGACGTGCGGCAGAGTGTCCAAAGGATCTTCAAGATCAACTTTCCCTTTTTTAGGACCTGTATACAGCTTTCCTTGTCCTCAAATTCTTGGCATGTAAAATAGCCTTGATAATTATGGCATTCTCTATAAAGAGCACGTCTGATATAACAATCAGAATATAGCGGAAGCAGTTTTGTTCTACCTTATTCGATATTTCCCTACTCCATAATCTATATCTGTCTTCATGACTGATTGACATATACACATTGGCATTAATTGCTAGGGGCTTTATTAGGCCACATATATTCAAAAACAAAAAGTCTGAACACTTTCATAGTACACTTCGGCGTCCGGAATACCGCATTATATGCATCGGCTCCGAATCATGTCTTTGGTCAATAGTTGTGTTGCCCGGCTCCTGTGGTTACCACCTTACATTCCACTCGTTCGGCTAAGGTAGTAAAGGGAGAACTACTGCGATTGTATTTCTGGCTCGTCCGGTCAAATACCTCAGTAGAGAAAGCCGAAAACTGACTGCCATGATATGGCGAGAGCGGGTCAGCGGTTCGGTGACTCATTAAATCTTTTGATATTTTTTCCGTCTTATACGAAGGACTGGCCTCCACCCGGTTAGGCATCTAAAGCACCCAAGTTTGGATAGTCGAACAAACACCAGGGGCTAAGCCTATAATCCCATTGTCAAACTCCTATGGCTAAGTGAGGGTGATAAAGCCCCATAGTCCGATTGCCTAGTTCGCCGCATGATCACCTCCTTTACAGACCAAGACGTTGGGTCAAGAGTGGTCATGTGCTATTCCGAACACTCCTGTAGTATCTACGTGGGGGCTGAAGTCGACGACTGTCAAACTTTCAGATATAAATACGGCCGCACAGGAGGAAAATACTTCAGATAAAAGCACAAGTACATCACAAAGGACTTGTTTCATAACACAAAGTATGGGTAGCCCGGATACATTCATTCAAACATAATATCCTTCGAGCATTGACCCTCTATCAAACGGGCACCCTCCAGGACGTCCTCGAAGTATCGCTCCGTCTTGCGGTAGTCCATGCCTTCAGGTGGACCCTCGACTGCCACAACGGCAGCCTTCATCTTCACACAGTGCATCTTGACACGGGCAAAGGCCATCCGCGCGCCCTCTATGCACGCCGAGCGCTTCACAACTTCAACTCGGGGCAAGGCGTCGCCAAGCTGCTTGACCAGGCCAAAGTAGCTGCTAGGAATGGGTCGAGCTGGCCAAACTGGACATCCTATGCAGCTCCGCCAGCTGCATCATCTGGTTGTTTAGCAGCGCTGGCTGCTCCGGCGCCAGGTACTGTGACCAGAAGATCTTCTCCGCCGCGTTCCCTTATTGGGCCCGAAAATACTATGCGGTGTCGACAGCACTCCTTGGGAGATCCGCAAAGGCATCTGGAGCACTCCATAGTCGATTTAGCAAAGCGTAACTTTGACCGCCAAATATACTCTGTAAAATAAAAGGCTTACCAACCACTTTCTGTCCGGCCTGCTTGACCTCCTCGCGGGCCGCCCGAGACTCGGTCTGCGCCTCCTTTGCCTCTTGAAGAGCCTTGGTGAGTTCGACCGCCTGGGTCTTATTACTCTCCTCCAAGGCCTCACACTTGTTGGCAGCATCCTGGAGCGCCTACTCCACTTCAGTCACCCGCTCTTCATACTTACGGTGGGTGACATGCTCGGCCTCTAAATACGTAGCCGCTTTGTCAGCGGCCGCTTGGCTCACCCGCGCCTGCTCCTTGGCTTGGGCAAGGGCGCTCTTCAGGTCCTCGACCTCGGTCGCCCTATCTGCAAATATGATCAGCAACACAGGAGATTAGACTCCATATCGACATATTCCTTTGCGTGTGTCAATAATTTTTCCGACCATACCTTGCGATTCCTCAAATCGCTTGTTGGTGCGGACGGGTTCTTCATCGGCCCGCTCCAACTTCCGCTTAAGTTCGGACACTTTGGTGGCCTGGGCGGTTGCGACTAACAGTGAAGCCTGTTCATCAATATAGACACGTATATTATCTCTTGCGAATAACTATTTGATCCTCTGTTCGGCCCTTCTTTGCAAAAGCCGAACAGAGTCTCAGGGGCTACTATCTATACACATGCATATTTTTTGCATATACAAAGCAGCTAAAAATACTACATCACATACCTCGAAGCCTGTTAATAGGCTGGTGAAGGCTTCGTTTAGTCCGCTTTTGGCGGACTGAACCTTCTCTACCACCGTACCCATCAGGGTATGGTGCTCCTCCACGACGGAAGCACGTCGAAGTGGTTCCATCAAAATGTCCGGCGCCTCCGGATTGATGGAGGTCGCCAGTGGAGTCGGCACTCCCCCCTCCTTCAAAGGGGGTTGCTCACTCGATTCCAGAGCCGTATGGATCTCCGGAGTGGTATTCGGCTGGGGACCGGACTGGTCCGGCCCTCCGTCGTCAGTCTCCATGGGGGTTGTACCCCCCATGTTCTCGGCAGCCGAGGCATTACCCTCTGGCGCCGTCTTGGCGGCCTTCCACACTTCTCCCTGGCCCGGAGAAGTCCTTTGAGATAACACCTCGGTGTCATCCGCGACATGTGGCGGAGAAGCTCGTGGAGGCATCCCACTCTCCACCATTTCCGGCGCCAGAGAGTTCCCCGAAGACGATGATTGTTGGGGGAGATCTTGAACCGGACTGCAGCATGAAATTTAGAGGTGTTAAAACTGGAATCATGAAGGCCGGATATGTATACGGTATTTTTGGGCACTTACGATGCGGCCAGGGGCTTCGACCTGGGGCGCCATTCGGGGATGGCTTCGGCGTCGAGTCCGAATCGTTAGAAAGGGAGATCTTCCCCTTCTTGGACGCCTCTGCCTCTAGGTCCATGGAAGCCGCCCTCTTGTTCTTCCCCCCTTAAGGGGAGAATTGCTCGCCTCCTCTTCCTCTTCGTCTTCATCTCCCTCATGGGAGTAGGGAGCTTCGGTATCTCCGGACGCAGTGTCCGAAGTGCCTTTATGGTGAAGGCCACTTTTGGCCTCCTTGCCCTTCTTCTTGGCCTTCTTCTTCGGCGCCTGGTATGGCGCCAGAACCAGCATCCTCGTTAGCAGAGGAATGGCTGGGTCTTCGGGTAGAGGAGCCGGATATCGGATCCGCTCAGCCTTCTTTGTCCAACCCTGAGGGAAGAATGGAAGCTCAGCATACCCCTTGGATTTGCAAGTGGACATTATGATTTAGAAATAAAAAACTTACTGGAGTGGCCAGATGAGCGCAGTCAAGGCCGATGTCTTCGGTCGTCTCTAGCCACCGGATCTCTTCGTGCGTCGTGCCGAAGAATCGCTGCAGGGTTCGAGGGCCAGCCGGATTGAACTCCCACATGGGGAGAGGCCGGTACTGGCAGGGGAGAATCCGGCGAAAAAGCATCACCTGGATCACATCGGCAAGGTTGGTGTTCTTCTCCATCCAGGCCCTTGTTAATCCATGAGGCAAGCCGCATTGGGGGTCCGGATCTAAACTCAGGAGAGGCCGCCCAGTTGGCGCCGCGGGGTTCGGTAATGTAGAACCACTCCTGCTACCATATCTTGACAGTCTCCATGAAGGCCCCTTTTGGCCAGGTGACATTGGCAAGCTTGCTCACCATGGCACCTCCGCAGTCTCGTGCTGCCCGTCAACCACCTTCGGCTTCACGTTGACGACCTTAAGCCATAGGCCGAAGTGGGGGGAATGTGGAGGAGCGTCTCGCACACGACGATGAACGCCGAAATGTGGAGAAAGGAATTTGGGGCTAGATCGTGGAAATCTAGCCCATAATAGAACATAGGGATAATTGATTTTATACCCCTAGTTGGGTCACCCTCGGCAGGTTTACCTCTAGTTTTCAAAAACCCTCGATCTTGCCCAAGCACGTTTGCTCCTCTTATAGTTTTGCCCTTCCGTCACGTTTCCATCCAGTTAGTGCCGTTTGACCGTGTGTTGACCGTCTATGGACTTTTCATTGGACATTTTTGCCCCTGTTTCCTCACTCTCTCACTAGACACTTCCAAGTGGGACCCATCACTCAGAAAACATCCCTCTCTCCTCTCTCTCTTCTCACTATCATGTGGGACCCGCAATGGACCAAATATCTCTAATGGACACTGCCATGTTGTAAACATAATATCAATTTTGAATTACTTTTTCAAGTGATAATTAACACCGCATAAACTAATTAAAACACCATTAATTAACACAAATCAGTACTCCTAGTTAAGGTCGGTCTCATCTCGAATATATTTAATCATTAGTCCATAGTTGCCAGCTATACAAGCTAATTACATTATGTCAAGTGTTAAAAAACGTAAGTCAACAATTTAACCCACAATTTAAAGGACGCCCTGTGTAGGATCAGGATGGGCTCGCCGGAGCAAATGGAATCGGCGTCGGAGCTCGCCAGGTGCTTGGCCACCGCCGCTGAAGCGTCGAAGGAGGCCCGGGGAAGGTGTGTGCCACCCTCCTCCACCATCTCTCGCCGCCGTGGGTCCCCGGCCGCTGCCTAAATTGGCCACCGACGAGATCGGTGGCCCCATCACTAACCGGATCCCCGCTGGCCTTCCTCGGGGCGCTGTGGATCTGGGCCAGCGGGAGGTGTCAGTGGAGGCTGGCCAATGTTGGCATGGAGGAGGGTCAACGTGGACGCAGCCATTGTAGATCTCTAGCCGGAGCTCGTGAAATCCTCCTCGCGAGAAGAAAGAAGGAGGATGAGATCGAGCGGCAGCTTGATGCAGGGGATGGCGCTGGAAGTAGAGGGCATCAGGGATCTCCGGTGCGGCAACGGCGGGCGGATCCCGGCAAGGACAGGCTGGATCTGGAGCTCGATGCAGGGGATGTCGTTGGTAGTAGCAGACGTTGGGGATCTCTGGCGGGGCAACGGCGGGCGGATCCCCTCGAGGACAGGTTGGATCTAGAGGCCAGAGTCCATGGCCGGCGGCGGCAACCCAGGTGGATGCGCATTCCGATGGTGGTGAAGAACGGCAGCGGTCGTCGGTTCCTCATGGCAGAGAAAAGAATGAGGTGTGTTTAGAGAGAGAGAGAGAGAGAGAGAGAGAGAGAGAGAGAGAGAGCAGGGGAGAAAACAAGACTGGTCAGAGGGGAGGAGCTCACCAGACCTGCGTGCTTACTTCGACGAGGTTGGCCACCGACGAGCTCGGTTGGGTTGACCCGCACGCGAGCGCCGGCGTGGCTGGCTGCGCTGTGGCCTTGCGCCAAACCATGGCGGCAGAGCACTGAGGGTGGTGCACGGGGGTTAAGATTTGAGAGAGGGAATGGGATTTGGGCTAGGGTTTGACCGACGGGAGAGAAGAAAGAGAGAATATGGGATGGTTTTTTCGGTGATGGTCCCACTTGGAAGTGTCTGCTAAGAGAGTAAGAAAGGAGGGGCAAAATGGTCCATCGAAAAGTCCATAGTCGGTCAACACACAGTCAAACGACACTAACTCGACGGAAGCGTGATGAAAGGGCAAATTCATAAGAGGAGCAAACAGGCTTGGGGGAATCGAGGGTTTTTGAAAACTAAGGGCAAACCTGCCGAGTGGGACACAACTAGGGGCATCAAATTAATTACCCCTAGAACATAAGGCCGCGGACGAAAGGGTGGAGGGGAAACCCTAGTCCGCGGAGAAAGTGGGGGATGAACACTACTGAGGGAGTCTTGGATTATGGGGTGTCCGGATATCCGAACTATCACCCTTGGCCGGACTCCTAGACTATGAAGATACAAGATTGAAGACTTCGTCCCGTGTCCGGATGTGACTTTCCTTGGTGTGGAAGGCAAGCTTGGCGATACGGATATGTAGATCTCCTACCGTTGTAACCGACTCTGTGTAACCCTAACCCTATCCGATGTCTATATAAACCGGAGGGTTTTAGTCCGTAGGACGAACAACAATCATACCATAGGCTAGCTTCTAGGGTTTAGCCTCTCTGATCTCGTGGTAGATCCACTCTTCTACTACCCATATCATCAATATTAATCAAGAAGGAGTAGGGTATTACCTCCATCTAGAGGGCCCGAACCTGGGAAAAAACATCGTGTCCCTTGCCTCCTGTTACCATCCGCCTAGACGCACAGTTCGGGACCCCCTACCCGAGATCCGCCGGTTTTGACACCGACATTAGTGCTTTCATTGAGAGTTCCTCTGTGTCGTCATCCTTAGGCCCGATGGCTCCTTCGATCATCAACAACGACGCGGTCCAGGGTGAGATATTCTCTCCGGACAGATCTTCATATTCGGCGGCTTTGCACCGCGGGCCAATTCACTTGGCCATCTGGAGCAGATCGAAAGTTACGCCCTGGCCATCAGGTCAGATGTGGGAGTTTGAACTACACGGCCGACATCCACGAAGACTTGATCTTTGACGGATTCGAGCCACAGCCAAGCGCGCCGCACATTTTCGACGGGCACGATCTAGCTCTGCCGCCGAACAGTGCCCTGGAGGCCGCACCAGCGTCCGCTCCGACCCTTAGCTCGGAGCCGACTCCGCCGATCGAGGACAAGTGGTTGGACACCGCCTCAGGGGCTACGATCTCTACGGTGATTGGGCCGAACTCCATCCCTGTCCTTTGCGAAGACCGTGACTCCAAGGTGCGGACTCCTCTTCGGACTACGAACCCTCCGCGCCACTGCCAATCGAATCCAATTGGGCGCCGGTTATGGAGTTCACCGCCGCGGACATCTTTCAGCACTCACCCTTTGGCGACATCCTGAATTTACTAAAGTCTCTCTCTTTATCAGGAGAGCCCTGGCCGGACTACGGTCAGGAAGGTTGGGATGCGGACGATGAAGAAATTCAACGCCCACCCACCGCCCACTTTGTAGCCACTGTCGAAAGCTTAAACGGCGTGCTCGATTTCGACTCCGAAGACATCGACGGTATGGACGACGATGTAGGAGACAACCATGAACCAGCACCTATAGGATACTGGACAGCCACCTCATCCCATGATGTATACATGGTGGATACACCTAAAGGAAGTGACGACGAGGAACAACGGGACACTACGAAGGATAAATCCCTCGAAAAGTAGTCAAAACGGCAACGTAAACGCCGCACCAAGTCCCGCCTCAACAAAGACGGCAGCCACACAGAGCCAGCCATAGAGCAGGGCGAACCGGTGGACGATGAACATGCTATCGAGCAACCGTCCGAACAGGACAACTTGGATAAACAACCCGTCCCCGGCGAAGATAATAGTCCGGACGATCTCACGCCGGACAAATTGTTGGAGCAGAAGAACCTCCATAAAAGGCTCGTCGCCACTGCGCGTAGCCTGAAAAAGCAGAAGCGGAAGCTCAAAACAACGGAAGATGCACTCAGAATCAGATGGAGAAAAGTACTCAACACCACAGAGAAATACGGCGACAGTCGCCAAACAAAGAGCTACCCGAAGCGCAAATTACTGCCCGAATTCGATGAGGAGGCCGTAGAGCCCCTGCAATCAAAGAACAAAGAGGCCACCCGGTCGGATAGACGACCACATGGCAAACATGGAGCGGCAAGCGGCGCCGCACACAAGCCGGCACGCGATCCGCATAAAGATTCGCATCAAAAGGATGGCCCGATTAGGTCCATCTATGGGCCGAAAGCAAGCTCTTCCAAGCAATGCAACATGCCAAATATCCAACATCACGGCACACCCAAATATAGGGGTGCCGCACACCCCTTTGTTTCACCGATGAGGTGCCGGATCACGAATTCTCAGCGGGATTCAAACCCGTAAACATAGAGGCATACGACGGAACAATGCACCTCGAGTGCGGATTGAGGATTACATCCTCCACATACACATGGCTAGAGGAGATGATCTCCATGCCATAAAATACTTACCCTCAAGCTCAAAGGGCCAGCCCGGCATTGGCTCAAAAGCCTCCCGAAAATACCATTGGAAGTTGGGAAGAGCTCGAGGATGCTTTTCGGCAAATTTTCAAGGGACTTATGTCCGCCCTCCGGATGCGCACGATTTAAGTCACATAACTTAACAACCCGGAGAGTCAGCCCGCAAATTCTGGAACAGGTTCCTCATCAAAAAGAACCAAATGGTCGACTGTCCGGACGCCGAAGCCTTAGCAGCTTTCAAACACAACGTCCGAGACGAATGGCTCGCCAGACACCTCAGCCAGGAGAAGCCGGGAACAATGGCTGCATTAACAAGCCTCATGACCCGCTTTTGCATGGGAGAGGATAGCTGGCTGGCAAGATGCAGTACCGGCGACCCAAGCACATCCGAAGTTAGGGATAGAAATGGAAAACCAAGACGCAGCAAGGACCAGCGCCGGACAAAGGGAAACAACCCGAAGAGCACGGCAGTCAACGCCGGATTCATAAGCTCCCGGCAGAATCATATAAAACTGCCCCTCAAGGATAACAGCGACGAGCTATCCAACCTATGCCAAATCCACAGTACTCCCGGGAAGCCTGCAAACCATACCCACAGAGATTGCTGGGTCTTCAAGCAGTCCGGCAAACTCAATGCCGAACACAAGGGGCTCGACACACCAAGCGAGGACGATGACAAACCCCACAAGCAGAGCACCGGAAAACATAAGAATTTCCCACAAAAAGTCAAAACAGTGAACTCACTTCAAGTGACAAAAGGGAAAAACAGAGCGGCGCCTATAGAAACACGCGTCGCACGGGCTATCCCAGCAGAGTCCCAACGACGATTGTCAAAACCAATCACCTTCGATCATCAGGACTATTCCGGAAGTATCCGGAACGTAGGATGGACTGCCTTGATATTAGATCCTATAATCGACAGACTCCAATTTACACAAGTCCTAATGGACGGAGGTTGCGATCTAAACCTGCTATATCAGGACACAATCCGCAAAATGGGGATAGACCCAACCAAAATTCGCCATAGTAACACCTCCTTCAAAGGGGTAATGCCAGGCCTATATGCCCATTGTACGGGCTCCCTCACGCTAGAAGTTGTGTTCGCTCATCCGACAACTTCCGCCGAAAAGTTAACCTTCCACATCGCCCCATTCAAAGTAGCTATCAAGCACCATGGGACGTGAAGCTTTACCGCTTTAACGCAATACCGCATTATGCATCTCTTACACTTAAAATGCCCGGTCCACGCGGCATCATCTCATTAAAAGGGAGTATCAAGTGTTACTCGAGCACGGAAGAACGTGAGACCGCCTTGACAGCCCCACACTAATCTGGCTCCGCTAATCAAAGCAATCGAATAGGTCATTCAACCCGGACATGGCTAGACGAATCCGCGCAAACATAT
The DNA here is from genome assembly GCA_021605205.1 of Aegilops longissima. Taxonomy (NCBI): domain Eukaryota; kingdom Viridiplantae; phylum Streptophyta; class Magnoliopsida; order Poales; family Poaceae; genus Aegilops; species Aegilops longissima. The sequence goes on from CM038679.1 coordinate 150,897,930, forward strand.
AAACGCCTACTAGCAGCATACCCCGCATAAGGGCTGCACGCATGTACAACAAGAGACAATAAAGCTCAATTTTATTCACTTTTGAACCGTACTCTGTTTATTTAATATAAAGTACATTTTCATACGATCTTTTTTTTCTTTTCAACTAAGTTCTTCTCTTTTAAAGATGAACACCGTGCTACACCCGCCCGTGATACGGCACAACGGAGACACAGTGTGGGCGTGCAAGAGGGACCCGCTGCAAGGATTCTTTTCAGATTAAGACCTCACGTAAACCTTTTTTACTGTCTCTTGTTGATACAGATCCCCGGTTTCTTGCTATAACCAAGGAGGAGGCTGGCGCTTTGGCATCGGCCGCACCAGAATTTTTTTGCGCACACGGACACGGGGGCTTAGGGCATTATTCTGCCCGTTTTCATAAAGACCGAATACCTTAGGGAGTAGACGTCTCGAGTTAGGCCTTATATGCATCAGCTCTGAATCATGTCCTTGGTCAAATGTTGGGTTTGCCCTGCTCCTGTGTTTTGCTGCCTTACGTTCCGTTCTATCGGCTAACGCGGCACCAGGAGAACTACTGCGATTGTGCCCCGGTTCGGCCAGGTGGGCACCTCAGCAGAGAAAGCCGAAAACTGACTGTCATGATATAGCGTGAGACTGGTCAACCACTCGATGACCTAGCGGAATGTGTAGAATTCCCCCGCATTAACGAAGTGCCATTTCCCGGTCAGGCACATACGCGCCCCGAATTCGGGAGAGCGTGGTGCCCCTAGGGGCTATATAGTAGCCCCACCATCGAACTCCTATGGCTAAGTGAAAGTGATAAAGCATTATAGTCCGCTTGCCTAGTTTGCTACGCTATCACCTCCTTTACAGGACCAAGACGTTGGATTAAGTGTGAAAATGCGCCTTTTTGCAAACACCCCCGCACTATGTGCATGGAGGCTGAAGCCGAAGACTGCCATCTTTCAGGTTATATACACATATACATCAACGGTCAGACAGGAGGTGTTTTAATACTTGAACGCACAAGTATAAAAAGCTCTTATATTATATTGAAACATTGTTTTCACATATCATGCATGTCATTTAAACATAATATCCTTCGAGCATCTGCGTCTCTATTAAACGAGCGCCTGCGCAGACTTCCTCAAAATAGTGCTCGGCAGTACTGGCTTCTGTCCGAATCTTGGGATGCAACGTCGGTGGCCTTCATCTCCGCCAAGTATGTCTTGACACGGCAAGAGCCATCCGCGCACCCTCTATGCATGCCGACCGCTTCATTGCATCGATATGCGGCACCGCACCAAGGAACTGCTCCACCAAGCCAAAATAACTCTTGGCTCGGGCCTTTTCGGCCACAAATGAGTCACGACAGCCTTCATGGCAAGTCCGGACAACCTATTCAGCTCAGCCCATTCGGCCAAATGATCGGTTAATGAAAGTGGACGCTCCGGACTATGGAACTGCGACCAAAAGAGCTCTTCCATTCTGTGATCCTTTTGACCTCGGAAGTGTTCGGCCGCGTCTGCGGCACTCGCCGCCAAGTCCAGATAAGCATCCTCCGCACCCCCACAGCCGGTCCAATTGAGCGTACTTAGGATCCGTGAGTTTCTCCGCATCAGAAAGGGCTTTCCAGCCGCAATATCTCCAGCCTGACGTAGCTCCTCCTTCATAGCTCTCATTGCAGAGCGAGTATCCTTGGCCTCGGTGGCGGCCTTTTTCAGGTCCTCTTGTTTCGCTCGATCTTCTTTTTCAAGAAGCTCGCAATGGTCAGTAGCATTCTTCAATTTCACGGCCATCTCAGCCATTTCTTTCTTGCTTCGGCAGTGAGCAGCCTATTCGACTTTTAGCTCTGCGGCCGCCTTTAAGGCAGCCGCATCACTTTTTCTGGCTTGCTCCTTGGCTCGGGCGAGCTCCGCCCGAAGGCTCTCCATAGCAGCGGCACCATCTGCATTAAGCATACATGTTGTAAGGCATGGGCATCAAGCTCCCTTACCAGGTGTCCGCGGAGAAGTTGCATACCTTGTGACTCGTCAAGCCGCTTATTAACAAGCGTGATGTCCGTGATCCGCCACGTTAAGTTGCCGCTTGATTCGGCAAATTCATCACCTGGCTAGCCACCGGACGCTTCGCCACCTACATAGGAAGAGCGATATTATACCTGGGGTTATGATACTCGACAGCGCCATTTTTGACACTGCACCAAGTCTCGGGGCTACTATCTATACAGGCGATTTTATATGCAAAACTGTCGGAAGGTACATAATTTTATGTACCTCAAAACCCGTCCAAGAACTTACGACGGCTTCATGCAATCCGCTCTCAACGGATGAAATCCTTTCAATCACCGTACCCATTAACGCACGGTGATCTTCCGAGATAGACGCCGCCGAGAAGATCCTTCAGCTCCTCCATTGTACACCCGTTGGTGCGGACTCGTCCGGTGGCCTTTTTCGAAGGCCGGACACGGAGGGCTTTGAGGGGACATACGGCTGCCTTCTGGCCCCGCCGGATTCGGAGAAACCCTCCGCGACGACACCTCAGGGTCGTCCACCTCGCATAACGGTACGGTAGGCGGAGGCGTTTCGCTCTCCATCATCTCCGGATCAAGATCCCCTGAAGACGAGCTCTGCTGTGAAGGGCTGAGATCCGAACTACAAGGTAAACTTTTGGTTACCTTCAGAAATAAAATGGGATGTCTCTTTTTAAAAAAAAACGCCCCCCTTTACTTACGGCTCGCTGGAGGGCTGATCTCCTTGGGGAAATAGTGCGGCCGGGGCATCTCCGCCGCAGGACCCTCTGGTGAAGATTTCTTCCCCGCTCGAGGCTTTGGTCTCCGGATCTTGTAAGCGGTCCTCTTCTCCCCTTGGAGGGAGGGATTCTCGATCCCCTTTCTTGACAGCCTCCTTCACGGAGGTAGTAGTTCCTTGTTCCCCATTCGCCTTCTTCAAAAGGCACAGCCTCTAGCATCTTGGTTAATACAGGATCCGGCGTGGTCTCGTGGAGGGGGGCGGACACCGATCAGTTTTGCTGTTGCTATCCACTCCTGTTTAAAGGATAGCTCTTTTAAGGGCAAGTGTATGATAAATATGCGGATAGCATGTCCGGTACATGACTACTTACTTGAGTATCCGGTGATTGCAGCTCGAGACCTGCGCCCTCGGTTAAGTCCGAACACATTGCTTGTGATCCAAGAACAGTTGGTACATCTCCACGAAGCGTTACGCCCATAAAATGTTGGAGAGCTCGTGGTCCCTCCGGATTAAACTCCCACAAAGCGGAGGGGGCGACGCCTGCAGGGCAAGGTGCGCATTTAATCAGCATGACCTGCGCTACTACGACCAGATTGATCTCTCTTTCTCGGAGGTCTCGAACACGGCCCTGCAATGAGGTACGCCCTGGACGGTCCCAGTCGAGCCCTTTATTGACCCATGACGCCCGCCGCAATGGAGGACCCGAGCGGAAGGCAGGTGGCGCCGCCCATTTGGTGCCCCTGGGAGCGGTGATATAGAACCACCCCTGTTGCCATAAATTGAGCTCCTCTTGAAAAGAGCCCTCGGGCCATGGAGCGTCCGCATTCTTGCTTATAACGGCCCCTCCGCACTCTGCCTGATGCCCCTTGATCTTCTTCGGCTCCACTTTGAAGGTCTTGAGCCACAATCCAAAGTGATGGGTAACGCGGAGGAAGGCTTCACATACGACAATGAACGACGAGATGTGGAGGATGGACTCCGGATCCAAGTCATGGAATTCCAGCCCATAATAAAACATGAGCCCCCTCACAAAGGGGTCCGTCGGGAAGCCTAAACCCCGAAGGAAGTGAGACACGAATACCACGCTCTCACCAGGCTAGGGAGTGGGGATAACCTGCCCTTCGGCAGGCAGCCTATGCGAAATTTCGCCGGTGAGATACCTGGCGTCTCTCAGATTTACCACATCTTCTTCCGTGATGGAGGAAGACATCCACCGGCCGTGCAGGTCGGAGCAGGACATCGTTGAAGGTCCGAAGCGCCTAAATCTAGAGCTTTGGGTGTTGGAACTCGAAGCAAGGGGCGGATTCGATTGAGATTGAAAGAAACAAGTGGGCCTTGGTCTCGTTATAAAGAGGTTGAATACCAAGAGCCCTCCCCGTGACCGTTCGGGACTCGCCTTCGACGGAGGAGGCGTGCCAACGGGCACGACCGGGTTACCCACGCCCATATTGATGAGGATCCCAAAATAAGGGGGCACGATCTCCGCTCTGACAAGACGTGCCAAGGAAACCGCCTCGTTAAACGCGCTGAGGTGGAACAGTAAAAACGATTCGTGATAAAGGCCTGGCCGTGGTGTGATGTCATGCCGCTGAATACGTCAGCAGATCTGTGCAAAGGTTATTCTCTCTATGGTGGTATGTGGAACTTGTTTTGCAGAGCCGGACACAATCCTTGTGTTCAAAATCTTCTATGAAGTATTCGGAGGAGGAACCAGCCTTGCAATGCCGAAGACAATGAGCGCGCGGGATTCGTCGTAATTGAAGCCTGGTTCAGGGGCTACTAAGGGAGTCCTGGATTATGGGGTGTCCGGATAGCCGAACTATCATGAAGATACAAGATTGAAGACTTCGTCCCGTGTCCGGATGGGACTTTCCTTGGCGTGGAAGGCAAGCTTGGCGATACGGATATGTAGATCTCCTACCGTTGTAACCGACTCTGTTTAACCCTAACCCTATCCGGTGTCTATATAAACCGGAGGGTTTTAGTCCGTAGGACGAACAACAACCATACCATAGGCTAGCTTCTAGGGTTTAGCCTCTCTGATCTCGTGGTAGATCCACTCTTGTACTACCCATATCATCAATATTAATCAAGCAGGAGTAGGGTATTACCTCCATCGAGAGGGCCCGAACCTGGGTAAAAACATCGTGTCCCTTGCCTCCTATTACCATCCGCCTAGACGCACAGTTCGGGACCCCCTACTCGAGATCCGCCGGTTTTGACACCGACAACTACCCTCTCATTGGGCTCCGGAGTAGGGATGATCTGCTTTTCGGCAGGGAGCCGATGCGCGATGTTCACGACTAAGTATTCCGCTTCCCGGAGTTCCTTGACATTCCTCTCTGTGACGGAGGAAGCCATCCACTTGCCCTGCGAGCCAGATCCGGACATGGCTGGAGCATTTGGTGGCGACAGAAAAGATCGAAACTTGGGCACTGGAGCTCGAGGATGGAAGGGTTGAGGAAGAAGAAGGTGTGGGGTAAAAAGAGGGGTCCTTACCCTCTTATAAGGGCAGTGAATATCAAGCGCCCCCTCACAAGCCTTAAAACTCGCCTATTCCCAAGGGTTCGTGCGAATGGCACGGTTGGATTACCCAAACCCGTATTGATGAGAATCCCGCTATAAGGGGACACGATCTCTGCTTTGACAAGACGTGTCAATGGATGCCGTGCCTCAAAACGCGAAGCGGGAGGCCAAAAAACGGTTCAAAATAATAATAAGGCCAGACGTAGCATCCCGCCGAAAAAGCTGTCAGTGGACGTGACTTATCTTGTTTAAGCATTTTGCCCCTGTGGTTGCGGGTTGTAACTATTATACAGAGCCGGATTCAGTTCTCTTGTTCGGAAGACTGCTTTGGTGTATTTTCAGAGGAGGAACCTGCCTTGCAATGCCAAAGACAATCTGCGCGCCGGACACATCGTCATTGAAGCCTTGTTCAGGGGCTGCTGAAGGAGTCCTGGATTATGGGGTCCCCGGGCGTCCGGGCTATCTGACATGGGCCGGACTGATGGACCGTGAAGATACAAGATAGAAGGCCTTCCCCCGTGTCCGGATGGGACTCTCCTTTGCGTGGATGGCAAGCTTGGCGTCCGGATGTGTAGTTTCCTTTCTCTGTAAACCGACTCTGTATAACCCTAGGCTATTCCGGTGTTTATATAAGCTGGAGGGTTTAGTCCGTAGAGGCAATCATAATCATAGAGGCTAGACAGCTAGGGTTTAGCCACTATGATCTTGAGGTAGATCAACTCTTGTAACCCCTATACTCATCAAAGTCAATCAAGCAGGAAGTAGGGTATTACCTCCATCAAGAGGGCCTGAACCTGGGTAAACATCGTGTCCCCTTTGTTTCATGTTACCTTTGATCCTCAGACGCACAGTTTGGGGCCCCCTACCCGAGATCGGCTGGTTTTGACACCGAGAGTCCCTTATTCAGAAATGTGTATGATATGTGAACATCACAAACGGTTCAGATAGCTTAACCCGTGTGTGATGAGTTTGAACGTCAAAAATTTTGGTTCGAATTTCCCTGGTTACAGTGGTCATCCACGTCATTACATAATTTGGGTACACAAAGGACACTACAGCACACCCACACTTCTTAATTGAGCAAGTTCAGCAATTAAATAGAGCTAGCTGACGTAAACAGTACTCTAACAAATTAAAGACCGGTGCTCTTAATTAAACAAAACAAAGAGTACTACTAAGGCTGGTGCTCGTCGATCTCCTCCACCGCCTTCATGTCCAGCTCGCGCCCGGCGGTCTCCTGGGGAAAGGGCTCCATGGCATCCATCACGCCATACTCGGCAAGCATCTCGCCATCCGCGTCCGCCATCTCTTTGGAAAAGGCTGCCACGAGCTGGGCATGGGCGGCCGTGATCTGGGCTTGGACGGGCTCCATCATTTCAAGGTGTGCGGCGGAGGAACGGACGGCTGCTCGAATGCTCTCGGCGATTGCCAACTCTTCGGCCATCGGTTGCCGACCATTGTCTGAGAAGCTTCTTTCGATTTGTGCGGTGACCGCCACGAGCTTGGCATGGGAGGCCTTGACATGGTCGTGGGCGGCCTCCATGGGGGCTAAGGCCGCCGCTTCGGAATGGACAACTGCTGTGCCGCTCTCGCCAGTTGCTATCCTCGAGGCAAATGTTGCTGCCGCCACCTGAGAAGCAACAACGGCCGTTTGGGCTGCCTTGGCCTCCCGGTCGCAGATTGCGGCCGCGGTCATGCACCTTGTTAGCACGCGCATGGCGGCTACAGCCACGCTCACGCTAGAGTGGGCCACCGAAGTTGCCCTCACGATGCAGGTCCACGTGCCCATCTTTCACCGGTGATGATTGAACAGTGAAATGATATTTGGGGAGAGAGCTAGTGTGCTTGAGACGCCAGCTGTGGACTGTAGCCGACACACCTTCTCGCGTAAGCCAAAGGCGTACTATACACCGACGGTGCTCTAGGATATTTTGTGCTGCATCTCACACGGTTGGTGAAAATAAACTATTTGGGATCTACTTGATTTGAATTACATAATGGGGTCACAGCAGCAATGGACGATGTTTGAATTGCTAGACCTTTTATCTATAGTGAATATGCAACTATATGTGTGTCATAAAAGAATTGGAATTATTCAGGGTTTGTTTGAACATTTTACACATTAAATTGGTTTTCTATCCATTTCAGGTGCACAATTCAAAATTAAACTACATGCACATGCTCCGGTGCACCAACATGGGTTGTAAAATCATATATGCGTCCATGGGTTTATGCTTATGTCCCATGTAAGAAATGGGGACGAAATTCGAACACCACGGCATCGTGGCTCTCCGGCAAACGTCAACGTACTTGCTTTTGTAATTCTAGTAAATCCAAAATTCGGCCGAAATTCATGAAACTTGGCATGCTATCATGGAGCGGTATCAACATGCCGTGGTAAATTTTTTTGTCCCATTTGGGGCAGGTTTGGGTATAAGCTTCTCACAAACCAAAGCTTCTGACAATAAGTGTGATGGTTTCGGTAGGGAACGTTTCACCTTTCTGGCTGAAACGATATTCATTGCCTACTCTCGATTTCAAATTTTTTCCTAGTGTCAACATAGAACAACAGGAGTGTTGTGCCAATTTTTTAGATTTTTCGGGGTTCACTTGGACATTTTTATACATTAACTGAGTTTACTATGCATTCATGTGCATATTTCAAATTTGAACTACAGGCACATGCTCTAATGCATACAAATTAGTTGAAAATTCAAATATGTGTCCTTGGTTGCATGTTTAGGTCCCATCCAAGAAATGGGAATGAATGTGAAACACCCTGCCACCGTCACTCAGCCACAAACATTGAGATACCTGGTTTTTAAATTCTAGTAAATCCAAAGGTCGTCTGAAATTCATGAAACTTGGCATGCTGTCATGGAGTGGCATCAACATGCCATGGTAAATTTTTTGTCCCATTTGGGGCAGGTGTGGGGATATCCTTCTCACAAACCAGAGCTTCTCACAACAAGACTGATGGTTTATGTAGGGAACATTTCACCTTTCTGGACGAAACGATTTCCATTGCCTCTTCTCGATTTCAATTTTTTCCCTAGTGTCGAACAATAGGAGTGTTATGTCAATTTTTGGGATTTTTCGGGGTTCATTTGGACATTTTGATGCATTAATTGAGTAAATGCATTTATGTGCATAATTCAAATTTGAACTATATGCACATGCTCTAATGCATATAAATTGGTTGAAAAATTCAAATATGTGTCCTTGGTTGCATGCTTAGGTCCCATGCAAGAAATGGGAATGAATGTCAAACACCCTGCCACCGTCACTCGGCTGCAAACATTGAGATACCTGGTTTTAAATTCTAGTAAATCCAAAACTCATCTGAAATTCATGAAACTTGGCATGCTATCATGGAGCGACATCAACATGCCGTGGTAAATTTTTTTCCCATTTGGGGCATGTTTGGGTATATGCTTCTCACAAACTAGAGCTTCTCACAACAAGCATGATGGTTTCGTTAGGGAACGTCCCACCTTTGGGGACGAAACGGTATCCATTGCCTCTTATTGCTTTCAAATTTTTTCTCGTGTCAACGTAGAACAACAGGAGTGTTGTCTCTATTTTTGTGATTTTTTCGGGGTTTGTTTGGACATTTTATGCATTAATTGAGCTTTCAATGCATTCATGTGCATAATTCAAATTTGAACTACATGCACATGCTCTAATGCATATAAATTGGTTGAAAATTCAAATATGTGACCTTGGTTGCATGCTTAGGTCCCATGCAAGAAATGGGAATGAATGTCAAACACCCTGCCACCGTCACTCGGCCGCAAACATTGAGATAGCTGGTTTTTAAATTCTAGTAAATCCAAAGGTCGTCCGAAATTCATGAAACTTGGCATGTTGTCATGGAGCGGCATCAACATGCCGTGGTAAATTTTCTGTCCCATTTGGTGCAGGTTTGGGCATATGCTTCTCAAAAACCAGAGCTTCTCACAACAAGCCTGATGGTTTCGGTAGGGAACGTTTCACCTTTCTGGATGAAATGATATCCATTGCCTCTTCTCGATTTCAATTTTTTTTCCTAGTGTCAACATAGAACAACATGAGTCTTGTGTCAATTTTTGGGATTTTTCGGAGTTCGTTTGGACATTTTTATGCATTAATTGAGTTTTCAATGCATTTATGTGCATAATTCAAATTTGAACTACATGCACATGCTCTAATGCATATAAATTGGTTGAAAATTCAAATATGTGTCCTTGGTTGCATGCTTAGGTCCCAGCAAGAAATGGGAATGAATGTCAAACACCCTGCCACCGTCACTCGGCCACAAACATTGAGATACCTTGTTTTTAAATTCTAGTAAATCTAAAACTCGTCTGAAGTTCATGAAACTTGGCATGCTATCACGGAGTGGTATCAACATTTCATGGTAAAAAATTTCTCCCATTTGGGGCAGGTTTTGGTATATGCTTCTCACAAACCAAAGCTTCTCACAACAAGCATGATGGTTTCAGTATGGAACGTCCGACCTTTGGGGACGAAACAATATTTATTGCCTCTTATTGCTTTCAAAACTTTTCTCATGTCAACGTAGAACAACTGGAGTGTTGTCTTAATTTTTGTGATTTTTCGGGGTTCCTTTGGACATTTTTATGCATTAACTGAGTTTGCAATGCATTCATGTGCATAATTCAAATTTCAACTACATGCACATGCTCTAATGCATATAAATTGGTTGAAAATTAAAATATGTGTTCTTGGTTGCATTCTTAGGTCCCATGCAAGAAATGAGAATGAATGTCAAACACCTTGCCACCGTCACTCGGCCACAAACATTGAGATACCCGGTTTTTAAATTCTTGTAAGTTCAAAACTCATCTGAAATTCATGAAACTTGGCATGCTATCATGGAGCGTCATCAACATGCCGTGGTAAATTTTTTGTCCCATTTGGGGCAAGTTTGGGTATACGCTTCTCACAAATCAGAGCTTCTCATAACAAGCATGATGGTTTCGGTAGGGAACGTCCCACCTTTGGGAACGAAACGATATCCATTGCCTCTTATTGCTTTCAAAAATTTTCTTGTGTCAACATAGAACAACAGGAGTGTTGTGTCAATTGTTGTGATTTTTCGGGGTTCGTTTGGACATTTTTATGCATTAACTGAGTTTTCAATGCATTTATATGCATAATTAAAATTTGAACTACATGCACATGCTCCAGTGCATATATATTGGTTGAAATATCAAATATGTGTCCTTTGGTGCATGCTTAGGTCCCATGCAAGAAATCGGAATGAATTTCAAACAACAGGGCACCGTTGATTGCCGGCAAAACATTGAGATACTTTGTTTTTAAATTCTAGTAAATCTAAAACTCCTCTGAAATTCATGAAACTTGGCATGCTATCATGGAATGGCACCTGACATGCTGTGGTATTTTCGTGTCCATTTTGAGGGAAGGCGCACTGGAATAACAGCCAAAAAAGGCATTTTGAAAAATAGCTACCACTTTAATATCTCAAACGTTTGTATAATTCAAACCGTGTGCGTTCTGTTAACCATTCACATGACGCCATGTGTCTTGGTTTTAATGGCTATAGGAGGTGCCATGCGGACAGCAGCTTGACCTTGACTGAACGGGAGGCGTGCAAGCGCAGTCCGGTGCGCAGGTTGACCGAGAGGCGTGCAAGTTGTCCTCCAATGCGCAAGCTCACCGGGAAGCATGCGAGCTGTACGCTGCGCAGGCTCACTAGGAAGCGAGCCCTTTGACTTCCATGGCCTCCCGCCTTCCTCTCCATTAATGGCGCCCGAGCCACTGCTTAATATGGGCGGCCTTACTGTTCGCCTCCCATTCCCCTCCCTCCCGCAGACCTCCACCAACGCCATCGCGCAGAAGGATCATCTGCCACTAGTCTTCAAGTTTGGTGAAGTCGACACCGAGCCGGAGGAGATAGAAAATAAGGAGGAATGGGGCCTCATGGACATGGTCCAGAAATAGCTGGTCGCGGCGGTTGCTGCCCCCGCTTCCGTCCCAGCTCCCATCCCCGCGCCCGCGCCAGCAACCATCCCCATAGCTTTGATGGGCTGGTCGCCGAGCACTATCGCAGAGCTGGAAGCTGCGGGCGTCAGCGAGGTCTTCACGGACCCGCGCGAGCTCGTGTCCGTGCACGCCCCTCCACCCATCACGGCAACGGTCCCCGTGCGTTTGGCTGCACCCGCCGCGCCCGTGCCCGTGCACGCCCCTCCACCCATCACGGCAACGGTCCCCGTGCGTTTGGCTGCACCCGCCGCGCCTGTGCACGTGCGCGCGTCCCCCACAGCGGCATGGGACGCCGCTGTCGACCGCTACCTCTCAGCGCCGCCAGCTGTGGTCCTCTCGCGCCCCGCCCATCGATCGCGTGATGACATGATATTTGATTTACAAGTGAAAAACATTCTGTGCTGCATTGAAGACTTCAACAACGGCATCCCGGAGGACGATAACGACAACGATGGCGCGGCATGCCGCCTCCGCCGCCGCCGGAAATAGTTTTTTTCTTTGGTTTAATACTGTATCTCAATCATATGAATATAAATTTGCAGTATGAATGAATGAAAGATATGGTTTGAGCGAACTTGCGTTTTCTCTCTTAATGTACAGACTTATCAAACGAATTTCTTTTGAAAAACGTCAATGGTTTTTAAATATAAAACACTCATCGCAAACGATTTAGTTAGAACACCCATATGCAAACCGACAGCTTCCCCAGGAAGCCAAGGGAAAATGTGTCGAGCGGTATTTGTGCAGCACTTGATCGCAAAAGTTCTAGATAGAAGACCCGTATGCAAAGTGAGAGCAGGATTTGTGCATCTCTTCAACGCAAACGGTTCTTTTGGATGACCCGTGTGCAACCACTTACAAATATTTTTGGTAAGATTTGCATCTGTCATATTGGGTATATTGCCATTTGTCAAACTGGAAAGATTGACACTTGTTGATCTAGTAACATTGCCATCTGTCAACCTTGTAACACTGCAATTTGTCAAAATATGAAGCTAAAAATCACTAGCAGTATCTAATTTTTGCAACTAAAATTCAGTAATTAAGCATAGATTTCATTCATAGATTAAGTAGTTGTTCTTAATTTATACAAACAGTTCAACTCGACAGCTGAACCGACCAAACTTTTCCCCAATTGTTGCCAACCACGTACTGAAATAGCTAGTTCAACTATATATACTAGCTAATTTTAAGTATGTTGTACAGTTCCACCACATCTATAGTCAGACGAACTGAAGAAAATAGCCCCTAAATACTACTACTACGAAGGGGTTTTGTACTACTTCCGGCTGCCTCTCCTCTGCCGAGCGCGCTCAGTAAGAGGCAGAGGAGGAGGAGCCTACCGACGAGCTGGACAACCGCAATACGGTGCCTGCCGTTGCTACAGCTTCAGCGATGCTCACCTCGAACGCCCTCTACCGCTCCAGACGACCCCTCTCGAAGCGGTGGTTCTCCTCATAGATCTCATGATTCCTCACCTCTGATGCGGCATGTGCCGTGGCCACGACGGCGGTAAGGCTCTTTGCGTGCTCGACGAGGTGCTCCTCCTTGTCCCGCAGGAACTTGGTGTAGCGCGCAAGGTCGCTGACGCACGTACGTGCATCCACGTCCGCCTCCCGCCTTCGGGCGGTGGTGGCGGAGCGGGTGATGACCCCGTGATGTCTACTATGCAACTTTATTCTTGTAGACACGTGTTGGGCCTCCAAGCGCAGAGTTTTGTAGGACAGTAGCAATTTTCCCTCAAGTGGATGACCTAAGGTTTATCAATCCGTGAGAGGTGTAGCATGAAGACGGTCTCTCTCAAATGACCCTGCGACCAAATACAAGAAATCTCTTGTGTCCCCAACTCACCCAATACAATGGAAAATTGTATAGGTGCACTAGTTCGGCAAAGAGATGGTGATAAAAGTGTAATATGGATGGTAGAAATATATTTTTATAATCTGAATAAATAAAAACAGCAAGGTAGAAAATAGTATACGGGCACAAAAACGGTGTTGCTATGCTTGAAAATAAGGCCTAGGGTCCGTAATTTCACTAGTGCAACCTCTCAACAATGCTAACATAGTTGGATCATATGATTATCCCTCAAAGTGCAATAAAGAATCACTCCCGAGTTCCTATTAGCGGAGAACAAAAGATAGAAATTGTTTGTAGGGTACGAAACCACCTCAAAGCTATTCTTCTTGTTCGATCTATCCTAGAGTTCGTACTAAAATAACGCAAATTATTCTTTCCGATCGATCTAATCAAGAGTTCATACTAAAATAAAACCATAGAAAATTCATATTCATAATACTCAATCCACACAAAGAACTACAAGGAGACCCCAAAGTTTCTATCGGAGAAAAGATAATAAAAGCGGGCATCAACCCCTATGCATAGATTACCCCAATATCACCGCGGGAATCCGCAAGTTGAGTTCCATAACGTATATCAAGTGAATCAATATGATGCCCCATTGTCACCTCAAGTATTCATATCGCAAGACATACATCATGTGTTCTCAAATCTGAATATTCAATCCGGCATGACAAAACTTCAAAGGGTAAAGATTCAATTCATCAGAACAAGAGTATAGAGGGGAGAAACATCATATGATCCATCTATGTTACCAAAGCCCATGATATAGATCACGAGGGAGAGAGATTAAACACATAGCTACTGGTGCAAACCCTCAGCCCCGAGGGTGGACTACTCCCTCCTCACCGTGCTGGCCGCCGGGATGATGGAGATGTCCACGGGAGAAGATTCCCCCTCCGGCATGGTGCTGAAACGGGTCTAGATTGGTTTTCGGTGGCTACAGAGGCCTGCGGCGGCGGAACTTCTGATCTAGGTTAACCCCGAAGGGTATAGGAATATTGGGGGATTTATAGTGCAAAGACGGGGTACGGGAGGCGGCTGAGGTGGGCACAACCCACCTGGGCGCGCCAGGGGGGCCTGGCGCGCCCTGTTGGGTTGTGCCCCCCTCGGGGCACCCCTCAGGTTCTGCTGGCCCATCGGGAGTCTTCTAGCCCATAAAAAATCCACAAAAAGTTTCGCGGTGTTTGGACTCTGATTGATATTGATTTCCTGCTATGTAAAAAACAAGCAAAAAAACAGCAACTGGCACTGGGCACTGGGTCAATAGGTTAGTCCCAAAAAATGATATAAAGTTGCTATAAAATGATTTTAAAACACCCAAGAATGATAAAATAATAGCATGAATACTTCATAAATTATAGATACGTTGGAGACGTATCAGCATCCCCAAGCTTAATTCCTACTCATCCTCGAGTAGGTAAATGATAAAAGAAATAATTTATGAAGTGTGAATGCTAGCAAAGTGCATAAGTTTGATCAATGATAATTTCAATCACTTTTCCTAGCATCATAATAGCAATTCTTTCTTATAAAACTTCTCATGATATAGTAGCAACCAATTCACATGTTAAGGTTCAAACAACGAACTCTCTTGAAACTCAACAACCTATGTTCTTAGTGACCAAGCAATTGCAATTCAACTTATTCAACGGAGTTTAAGTAAGAGCTCCACATACTCAACCATCTTATAGTCTTCTGTGATTGCTAACACTCACCGCATACACATGAGCAAAACGTTTCAACCAGACACATAGAAAGATAGGGGCTTATTGTTTTGCCTCCCAACGTATTCACCACAAGGGTGATGTCAACAATAATCACTCTTGTTACCCATATTCAACTGGACATATGTGCCTAGATCTTTCCTTACCACATGATGCTTACCAAAAGAGAAAAATAAAAAGGAATAGAGATAAAAACTTTGACTCTTTGCATAAAAGTAAATACTGAATAGTAAAAGATAGGCCCTTCGCAGAGGGAAGCAGAGGTTGGCATACGCTTATTTGTTTGTATGCTCAACCCCTTAGTGCAAAAGAACGTCACGTTACATTGCCCCTTGTGATAGCGAACAAAATCTGTCAAAAACAGAACAGTCTCTAATGATCTGGATAACTACCATACTTCTGCTACTCCAAAAATTATGAAAAATTAGGACCACGTGAGCAATTTGTATATTAATCTTCTTCAAAAGAATCAAATCAGAAGTACTCTTCTGCTAGAAATGAGAATTATTTTCATGAGCGCAAAGCTTCTGTTTTCCAGCAAGATCAAATCAACTATCACCCAACATGATCCAAAGGCTTTACTTGGCACTTTATTGAAACAAAAGCTATAAAACATAATTACTACAGTAGCATAATCATGTGAACACACAAAAACAGTAGGTAAAAGTGTTGGGTTGTCTCCCAACAAGCGCTTTTCTTTAATGCCTTTTAAGCAAGGCATGGTGATTTCAATTATGCTCGCATAAAAGATAAGAATTGAAAAATGCTGAGAGCATCATGTAGCGCAGTATCTGTGCCGATACTAGACAAGCGACCCAAGTCAGCCTTGACGCACAGATCGGGACCCCCTACCCGAGATCCGCTGGTTTATACACATGGCGGACACTCCAAGGCCACCACAGAGGTAAGGCCCCCCCTCCGAAGAAGAGATTAGCCTTGGCGACGATGAGTTCGGCATGCCTGAGGATCTCGTAGAGCAGGAGCGCTTCAAGCGTCGGCTTATAGCCACTGCGAGGAGCCTGAAAAAGAAGCAGCAGCAACTCCAAGCTGATCAAGACCTGCTCACGTATTGATGGATCAAGTCCCGCAGCCGAGGAATACGGACTCGAGCACCACACGGCTGACCGGCCACCTCGTGGTCGGGATAAAAAGGCATATCAGTCCGCCAGCCAACACCCCCACGCCAACATACTACGGCCCAGGGCAACAAATCAGGACAACCAAGATCGATCTACGGATCGCGGGGGCGCGCCTCGGTATGCGACGAGGACCGTCACGCCGGACACACCTTCAACAAGTCCGGCCGGGCCGAATATAGCCACCCAGAGCAATTCGACTTGCGTAGCCACATAGCCCGCCACAGAGGCGCCGCACACCCCCTCTACTTCACTGACGAAGTAATGGATCATGAATTCCCAGAAGGGTTCAAACCCGTAAACATTGAATCATATGATGGCTATGCAGACCCATGAGACGGATCGAACATTTTCTTCTCCACATTCACATGGCCCATGGAGACGATCGCACGCCATCAAATATCTTCCCTTAAGCTCAAAGGACCAGCCCGACATCGGCTAAACAGCCTGCCAGCAAATTCCATTGGCAGCTGGGAAACCCTGGAAGACGCGTTCCTCGACAACTTCCAGGGCACATATGTGCGACCACCTGGCGCCGACGAATTGAGCCACATTACTCAACAGCCCGGAGAGTCAACCAGGAAATTCTGGACTCGGTTCCTAACTAAGAAGAACCAAATAGTCGACTGTCCAGACACCGAAGCCCTGGCGGCTTTCAAGCATAATATCCATGACGAGTGGCTCGCTCGACACCTCGGCCAGGAAAAACCCAAGTCCATGGAAGCTCTCACAACACTAATGACCCGCTTTTGCGCGGGCGAGGACAGTTGGTTGGCCCGCAGCAGCACTACGCCACAGTCTGGCAATTCGGATGGCCGTGACAATAATGGCAAGCCGCGGCGTAACATACATAAGCGACGGAACAACGGCGACAGAACTGAAGACACGGCAGTCAATGCCTGATCGAGTGGATCCAAGCCCGGTCAGCGGAAGAAGCCGCTCAAAAGAAATAATCGGGACCGCCCGGTCCGACCACATCTTTGGGCGCTTCGTGCCAAATTCATGGCACCCCGGACAAGCCGGCAAACCACACCAATAGATATTGCTGGGTATTCAAATAGGCCGGCAAGATAAACGCCGAAGACAAGGACAAGGGCTGCTGGCGACGATGACGAGGAGCCCCGACGTCCAACACGGGGACGAAGAAATCCCCGGTGAAAATGGTCAACATGATCTACGCCACGCACATCCCCAAGCGGAAACGGACGCGGGCACTAAGGGACGTCTATGCGATGGAGCCAGTCGCCCCCAAATTCAACCCATGGTCAGCTTGTCCGATCACCTTCGATCGTAGGGATCACCCTACTAACATCCGTCACGGCGGCTCGGCCACATTGGTCCTAGACCCAATCATTGATGGATTCCACCTCACGCGCGTCCTTATGGACGGTGGCAGCAGCCTGAACCTGCTTTACTAGGACACAAGAAAGAAATGGGCATTGACCCTTCAAGGATCAAGCCCACTAAAACCACCTTTAAAGGTGTAATTCCTAGAGTAGAGGCCCGCTATACGGGCTCTATAACATTGGAAGTGGTCTTGGATCTCGGACAACTTCCGGTTAAGAGTTAATCTTCGATATCGTCCCCTTCCGCAGTGGTTACCATGCACTGCTCAGACGAACCGCATTCGCCAGATTCAATGCGATACCACACTACGCATATCTCAAGCTCAAGATGCCAGGACCACGCGGGGTCATAACGGTGAACGGAAATATGGACCGCTCCCTACGAACAGAAGAACATACTCAGCCCTTGCGGCGGAAGTACAATGCGGCCTTCTCCGACAAACCAATCAGGCAACAACAACTTCGAGCACAGTCAAGCGAGTCCGGAGCACCCCGCAACAGGATCATCAGGCACGCCAAGAGCGCGACTAGCAATCCGGCCCCCGCTTAAGCCCCATCAAAGCAGCATTCGTGCCACGTGCACACTATTACGCACTTAAAATACCATGGGCATAGGCGGAGGCGCATCAACGACTCAGTCAATAGTGCAGGTAACCGCCAAATACTTTCATACTCTTTCCCTCTTACCTTCCAGGATACCGCGTTGGCGCAACATCTTCAAAAGAGCCGAATTGCCGAACTTATAGGGAAGAGACATCCAAGGAGGCAATAGACGCCAGTGCGTAAGAAAATACCTGTGGAATCTATTTACGATCATTATACCTGCTTTATCTACCTGAACACAGCCTGCCCCTGGATAGGACATGTCAAATAGTCCTATTTTATCTCTGCTTAATGCACCCATTGTAAATGTATGCTTAAACGTATTTTTCGTCAATGGGAGATTATATATAGCGTCAGCTTATTATTCTTATTTGAGCATTTATTCTCTTATAGATGTTTATTTGATATTGCATCTGTACACCTTGGTGCGGCCAGTTTGCCAGGGGCTTCTTATGGCGCCCTGTAATATGGCAACTAAAGTCCGAACACTTTCAATAGTGCGACACCCCGAACTTATAGCACTATATGCATCATCTCCGAATCATGTCTTGGGTCTACAGTTGGGATAGCCCGGCTCCCTTGTTTTGGTGCCTTACATTCCGTTATATCGGCTAAGGTAGCGCAGCGAGAACTACTGCGATTGTGTCCCGGTTCTTCCGGACGAGCACCTCAGTAGAGAAAGCCGAAAACTGACCGGCATGATGTGGCGAGAGCTGGTCGCTGTTCGAGTGGTTTTAAAATCCTTAAAGATTTTCCGCTTTAGGCGATAAATTGGCTTCGTCCGATCTAGGCGTGTATAGCGCCCCGATTCGGTCTTCCGGATTCTAGGGGCTTCGCCGAAATTCAAAATTGTAGACTTCTATGGCTAAGTGAAAGTTATAAAGCCGCATAGTCTGATTGCCTTGTTCGCTGCGCCGGACACCTCCTTAAGGGACCAAACATTTGGATAAAGAGTGTCTGGGTTTTCCACGAACACCCCAGTGCTAGTCACGTGGGGGCGGAAGCCGACGACTGGCCTACTTCAGGATTTTATAAACAGCCACACAGAAGGTAATATTTTAAATAACAAAAGCGCTACATAGCGCAAGTAACTTCGTCTTTAATTACAAACATGACAGAAGTGAATTCATTCCAAAATGGCGTCCTTGGTACACTCATCGGCGACGAGACGAGCACCCTTCATCACGCCATCGTAGTACATCTCGGGATGGCGATGTGCCTTGCCCTCCGGTGGCCCGTCCTTGACCAGCTTCTCCGCATCTAGCTTGCCCCAATGCACCTTGACGCGGGCAATAGCTCGGCGGGCACCTTCGATGCAAACGGGTCGCTTGATCACTTCAAGCCGCGGGCAGGCATCCACCATCCGCTTGATCAGGACAAAGTAGCTACTGCGCAGGAGCTCACCAGGCCACATCCTGACTATGAAGTCCTTCATAGCCAGTTCGGCCGCCCTGTGGAGTTCGACCAACTGCTTCAGTTGGTCGCTCATAGGAATCGGATGATCGGCCCCTCCATACTGGGACTAGAACAGCTTCTCCGTTGAGCTCCCCTCCTGGGCACGGTAGAACTCCGCAGCGTCTGAGGTGCTGCGTGGCAGATCTGCAAATGCCCCTGGAGAGCTCCGTATTCTAGTAAGTAAAAGAAACGCCTCCTCCACATGTTTGCTTTGCATAAAGAATTTCTTACCCGCTGCTATCTTTCTGGCCTCCTGGATCTCCTGTTGTGCTTTCTCAGCCTCGGCCTTGGCATCTTTCAAACTTACAAAGGCCTTCGCAAGCTCGGCCTCCTTTGCCTTCAGATCATGCTCCATGGACTCACACTTCTTGCCGAGGTCTTGGAGCTCTTGCTGTACCTCGCCCACTCTAGCATTTTTCTTTTCGCGCTCCTTGCATTCCAAGGCCGCTTTGTCTTGACCTCGCCGCAAGCGCTTTCTTGAGGGCGCTTCTTGGCGGTGGCCCCTGCTACACAGTCACAATGCTTTGGCGTTAGATTGACAAACTTTGCCTATCTTTAAATACATAAGAGCGGGAATCACTTACCCTCGTTCTCTTCGAGCTGCCTCTTCGTGAGGACAAGCTCTCTTGCGCCTGCTCCAGGTCCCGCTTCATTTCGGCAACCTCGGCAGTACGAGCAGCAGCAGCAAGCAGCACAGCCTGCTTATTCATAACAATGCTTATTATTAGACTCCTGTGGATTATAATTGACCCTCCGTTCGGCTTCTCTTTCCAAACGCCAAATAGAGTATCAGGGGCTACTACCTATCGGGTGGCAACTTTGCACATATTTATTACTTACCTCAAAGCCCGTCAGGAGGCTTGTGCAGGCCTTGTTTTTGGCGGACAGAACCTTTTGAATCACCGCACTCATAAGAGTAAGGTGCTCTTCTTCCATGGAAGCGCCTCGAAGCGCTTCCACCAGACTATCCGGTGCCGTCGATGCGACGGAAGTCTTCGGCACGGACGGCTCGCGCTCCCTAACGAGGGTCTGCCCGCCTAAGTCCAGAACCGTCGAAGGTTCTGGAGCAGTGTTCGGTCGGGAGCCCGCCTTGTTGCGGCTCTCATCGACGCGATCCGCGGGGATCTTGAACCCCGCATGTCTGACATTCGGAAGTCCGCCTTGGGGCATCTCCAGTGCCACCTCCCCCTGCTCGGGGAACCTTCGGGACAACACCTCCGTGTCATCTGCAGGCTGAGGAGTGGTGGTCGTCGGGAGCGAGTTCATCTCTGAAGCGCTCAGAGACCCATCCGAAGACAACACCTGCGGATGAGCCCGGATCGGACTGCATCAATTTTCGGCGTTATTACCAATTGTGAAGTGAAAATCACGGTAGAGTGCGGACACTTACGATCGCGCCAGGGGCTTCCCCCTGGGCATCCACCCTTCCTCGCTATGAGCGGCCGTGGTGGAGTAGTCTGGAAGGGACGTCTTCCCTTCTTGGGTGTCCCAGCCTCCCCTTCTGGGGCGGCCTTCCTCTTTTTCTCCTCCCTAGTACGGGGAGGTGGAGTTCCTTCTTTCTTCCCCCCGCCTCCGCGGGAAGAATCTGTTTCGTCGTCGTCGGACGATGTGGGTATGACAGCCTTGCGTCGAGGGCCTCTCCCGTCCCCACGGCCCGTCCCCTCAGGCCTCTCATCCTTTCCGGATGGGGCGGCTTCTTCTTCTTCTTCCTCCTCCTCGGGGGAGGAGTGCGCCTCATCGTCTTCGGACGAGGCTTCTGGCACAACCTTACGACAGAGACCCTTTCGGGTCCCCGGGGCCTTCATCTCGGCCTTCTTCTCTGGCACCTTGTACGGTGCCGGGACCAGCATCTCCGTCAGGAGAGCATCCGCTGGGCCTTCTGGCAGCGGAGCCGGACAGTAGACCTGCTCCGCTGTCTCAACATAGTCCTGAAGCAAATATACACAAATACTTAAGACTCCCCCATGAATATATTGGAAAAAACTGGGTCCGGTGGCGGTCTGAGAATTCACCTGACTAGGAGCCCGCGCGGCGTGAAGCCCGCGGTCCTCGGATGTGGCAGGAGGTACTTCGGGGGCCTTGAACAGCACTTTCCATGCGCCTTCATGCGTCATGCCGCAGAGCTTCCGGAGCGTCCGGTGTTCGGCCGGGACGAACTCCCACAGATTAACCGCCCGCCTTTGGCAGGGCAGGATCCGGCGAACGAGCATAACCTTGATCACGTTGACAATCTTTATGTTTTATCCTTCATGCTTTTGATGCATGTCTGGAGTCCGACCAGCTCCGTGGAATCGCCCCAGGACAGGCCCTTCTTTTCCCAGGAGGTGAGCCGCATAGGGGTTCCGGGTCGTAACTCGGGGGCCGCTGCCCAGCTGGCGCCGCGCGGCTCGGTTATGTAGAACCACCCCGATTGCCATCCTTTTACGGTTTCTGCGAAGGAACCGTCCAGCCAGGTGACGTTAGGCATCTTGCCCACCATGGCTCCTCCGCACTCCGCTTGCTGGCCACTTACAACCTTCGGCTTCATGCAAAAGGTTTGCAGCCACAGGCCGAAGTGAGGCCGGATGCGGAGGAAGGCCTCACATACAACGATGAATGACGAGATGTTGAGGACGAAATTCTGGGCTAGATCATGGAAATCTAGCCCGTAGTAGAACATGAGCCCGCGGAAAAAGGGGTGAAGTGGAAACCCCAGTCCACGGACGAAGTGGGCGACAAACACGACTCTTTCATGGGGTTCCGGGGTCGGAATGACCTGCCCAGCGTCCGGTAGCCGGTGCGCTATGTCTGCGGCCAAGTATACGGCCGCCCGAAGATTTGTGATGTGCTTATCCTCGACGGTGGAAGCCACCCACTTGCCTCCTGCTCCGGACATGTCTAGCTGTGCGGAGGAGACTTGGGCTTGGGCGCTGGAGCTCGAGGGGGCAAGAGTGGGCAAAAGGAGGAAGAAGGTGTGGGTAAAAATGGGGAAATCTTATCCCTTTATAGAGGCGACGAAAGAGGTGCGCCTCCCCACTTGCCCGTTGGGAATCACTTGCTTCCCAAGTGCCACGATTAATGATGTGGTGGGATTACCCGTACCCGTATTGATGAGAATCCCGTAACGAGGGGGCACGATCTCTGCTTTGACAAGACGTGTCAAGGAAACCGCCTCGCAATATGCGCCGTGGCTGGTTGTGGAAAGGCGGTTTGAATAATGACCTGACCGTAATGACACGTCGCGTTGCCTAAAAGCTGTCAGCAGATTGCATTTGTGAAACGTTGTTCTCTTTACAGTGGCGTGCGAAGATCATATTGTGGATCTGGACACGGTTTGAGTGTTCGATAATTACCTTGGAGTATTCGGAGGAGGAACCCGCCCTGCAATGCCGAAGACAAGACTGCGCGCCGGACTCATCGTCATTGAAGCCTGGTTCAGGGGCTACTGAGGGAGTCCTGGATTAGGGGGTATCCGGACAGCCGGACTGTGTACAACGTCCGGACTATTGAAGCGTGAAGATACAAGACTCAAGACTTTGGCCCGTGTCCGGATGGGACTTTCCTTGGCGTGGAAGGCAAGGTTGGCGATCCGGATATTATATCTCCTTCCTTGTAACCGACTCCATGTAAACCCTAGCCCTCTCGGTGTCTATATAAACCGGAGAGGTTGGTCCTTAGAAGGCCGATCACAATTACAATCATACCATCATAGGCTAGCTCTTAGGGTTTAGCCTCTACGATCTTGTGGTAGATCTACTCTTGTACTACCCACATCATCAATATTAATCAAGCAGGAAGTAGGGTTTTACCTCCATCGAGAGGGCCCGAACCTGGGTAAACATGTGTGTCCCTTGCTTCCTGTTACCATCTGCCTTGACGCACAGATCGGGCCCCCCTACCCGAGATCCGCCGGTTTTGACACCGACAACTAGCACATTTAGGTCTAACCCACTTCCTATGCATAGGGATTTTGTGAGCAAACAACTTATGGGAATAAGAGTCAACTAGCATAGGAAGGCAAAACAAGTGTAACTTCAAAACAATCAACACATAGAGAAAAAACTTGATATTATTGACATATGTAAGGGCATAAGTTGCTTTCTCATAATAATTTTCAGAGGCATCATGAATGGATCCAACAATATAACTATCACATACAGCACTCTTTTCATGATGCACAAGCATAGAAAATTTATTACTCTTTATGGCGTACATGTCATCATAATAATCATCATAGATAGCAACTTTATTGTCATAGTCAATTGAAACCTCTTCCAAAATAGTGGATATATCACTAAATAAATTCATGACCTCTCCAAATCAACTTTCATCAATATTGTAATAAGATTCAACACCGTCCGGAATAGTGGGATCACTACTACCTTGTAGCGACCCGACCTCGGACGGTCAAGCCTCTCGTGTTCTTGTGCCATCCTGGATCGGTATCTGTGGCACACACAGTACATTAATGTATATATCAAAGTGCAATCACATGTATAAATAACGTAAAATGATATATACCTCATAATAATCAGCGGAAACAATCAAACGGGTGTGGAGTCCCATCAACGCCATCGGCAGGTTGAGTGTAGACCGTAACCCAGATCGTAACTCTTACTCGTCGAGGAAATATCTGCAACATGATACGTTGCAGCCATGTAGGTCAGTACATTGAATGTACCGCAAGATCACAACATGAGAAAATAGATGATAAAACTATACTATATGCAATATGGCTTTATGGCTCAGATCTGAATTTTGTTGCGTAAAAGCTGGTTTTATTTTCCCTACATCAAAGGAATAAAATGAAGCCTGTACTATGGAGTTTTCTATCATGACATGGTTCCGCCAACCGATGTCTCATAGCCCAAAATCATCATAAGTTTCCCGCAATTAAGTTATCAATCCGGTGTTGAGAGTTCCGAGATAGATCCAAGTCCAGAGGCTCAAATTGTCCGTAACCGGGGACACGGCTAATCGATTAGGTTTAAACCCTCTGCAGAGGTTTGTACACTTTACCCGCAAGATTCGATCCCTCTTTTTACGTTCTCGCACTTCAGAGTGTTTGAGAATAAGATGACTGAAACATGGTCTTCCAAAGAGTTCCTCTGACCACTGTCCGGTACCCATCCAATCCTACCGTAGTTCTACATCTGCTAGCACCGTCCTAGCCAGAGTCACCACTAAGGTCAACCAAGCCGGAGCCCATAATGACTTGCGGTTGCACAGGTAAGCTTCCGGGCATGAAGTATTCTTCCGTCTCTTTGAGTCTGGGTGAAGCTTTCCGCAAGATGTCATGGCGCTTCTCCATGCATCCCGGCCAACCACTGGTTTCTCCAGGGTGCCCGTCAACCATCCTTCACCCAGTAGTGTGTATTGAATTCTTGTCTCGAGTCTTGAAGTCTTGAGGCCTTGAAGATGTAGTCCTTGCAGATTCCATCATGGAGTTGTCGTCATTGACGTAGGTCCTCCATTCTCACACCACTCCCGAGCACTCATACCAACCCGTCTACTATAGCGTAGCATTAAAATAAATAGCGTCCGGGCTTGGTAACAGGGTGATGGGTTCCTACCTCATGCATACTACTCAACTACAAGAATTTCAGTAACACTACTGAGGGGTGGTTGCAAAGGTGCCACTAAATGCAATAAAACATAGGTAAGAAAGCATGGTCAAAGTGAACTTGCCTTGTTGACGATCTTGAAAAACTAGGGTTTCAGAGTAGCAATCTTCGCACTCCGGAAATTCTACCGAGGCAAACAATAACTATAATAAGCACATAGCATAACATAACATAACAAAGTAACACACCAAAACCAACAAAGCAAAACCCAAAGGAAAACTTAAAGAAAAAACAACTCAAAGTTTTCCTACTTCAAATAACAACAAAAATAGTTTTATATAACAAAATTTCTTAACATCACCTAATCATGGTTTTATGTTAACTAAACAGAAAATATTTCATTAAGCAACTAGGAGCAAAAAGAATTAAATAAAATCTATTATGAAACTCCCGGAATAAGCAAAACAAGCTTTAATTCAAATCTGATCTAACTCAATTTTATAAATCCAAACATAGACAAATTATATATTTTTGGAAACTAAAAGAAAATTGTGATCTAAGGCAAAAAGAATCAGCATCATTGGACTTCTAGATCAAAAGTTATAAGCTAAACAAGAACGGAACTAAATCTGTTACGGAAATAAATCTGAAAACGAAAACGGAGTTACCTGTACGTGAGGCAGAGATGGCAGGAAGGAGACGGCGATGTGGAGGCTGCTCCGGCAAGGGGCGAGGTCGCCGGCGAGGTGGGGGTGGCGGAGGAGGGGTCGGCGCTTGGGAGGTGGCGCTGGGCGATGGGGAGGTTCAGGAGAGCTCTGGTGGCGTTCTAGGCAGGAAAAGGAGGACGGTGGCGAGAAGGCTATGGGCAGGGAGGCGTGGTGATGGGAAAAATGGAGCGAGGAGAGGAGGGGTTTTATAGGCGGTCTCGGAGGCGCTGGGATGGAAAGACGAGGGAGATCGGGAAGGTGGAGTTTCTGTCTCCATGGATATGGAAAGCTTCAGAACGTGAGAGGAAACAGAGGAAGGAGATGATCTCTTGTTGGGCTAGAATAGGAAAGTGCTTAATGGGCCAGGTTTTCCTAATAAAACGATTCCATTCCTATTTTTAAAATTAGGAAACTAAAACAATAAAAGGAAATCAAATCAATTGAATAAAGAGTTTTATATACTAAAATTATCAGAAAAATAAAATGTAGATGATGAGCGTTATTCCACGGCCAAAATAAAAACTTAAAAAAATGTTTTCAGAGAATCCCTAAAGGCTTTATTTCTTTTTGCAAATAATTTTTTAAATAAAACTTGGTTTTTCTTGGCTCAAATATTTTCAAAATGCCCCTGATTTTGGAGGGTCATTTTCCTCCGCTCTTTCTTGCTTGCAAGAATTTATTTTTGGGGTATTTCTCGGGAAGAAAAATAGAGAAACAAGTGCAAATATTTGAAAGAATTAAATTGCAAAACTCCGTTCAAATTCTTTATAGTTGAAGAAGTCATGTCATCTTCTCTCATTGATTTTAATAGGATGAATTTGAATTTACGGAGAAGGGAAAGTCATTTTATTCCCTCTCATTCAAAAGTTTTTGAAAAGGTTCAAATTTCACTCAAGTTTAATTCACTCAAGCAAACAAACAAACAATTCAATTAATTATATTAACATTCCAAAATTTGGGATGTTACAAACCTACACACTTAAAATGAATCTCGTCCTCGAGATTCAAGAAACTAGCAAGAAAAGGTTAGGGGTTGGGGTCTTCTAGCAAATGTCTTGGTCAGAAAGGTCAGGTGTGCTACCACACTTAAAAACAAGGTCATGGTTCCAATAAACTCAGATATTTCCTCTGGAGGGCTGACAATGTATGTCTCTTCACATATCTTACAATAGCTCCTTCATTAAAGCTCTTACATCGGAAGCATAGAGTTTTCCTCAAAAGCTTGGGTCGGTTCGTCGAGTTGAAGTTCGTCCAAGACTGGATCTTCTTAGCTGATGGGTCTGTGTCCATTCTAAACAACTATCGAAACACTCATGGTGGTCTACAATTTATGGTTTTCTCCTGCAGAAAACGGGTCTGGGTTGAACCTCACCGTATAACCTACGATTGGCATCAGTTGCCTGTAAAGGGGTTCCATAGTCCTACCATTCTATGGTTTTAGGGCTTATAGCGTCGACACTCTTCAAGGTTTTCAAGTCTCTCTGATTTTCCATCAACATATGATAGTTCATGATAGAAGTCTTCGGTATGGGGGCCAATCCATCCCGTACTTGAATCATTACCACATATGTAAATATCGAATCACGTATTCTAACACTTGGGCATTCTCACCAGCATTACAGAAATTTCTCTTGTTCCCGAACTGGTTTCGAGTAAATCCATGGTTTCTGCAAGCCAAACAAAACATCTATCGTTACTTCACCACTCTTAGGTTTTTGCGTAACCTCCTACGGAACGTATGCTGATTTGATCACTGCTTCTTCCAAGTGTATTCCTTTATCCAGGTTACAACTGTTCCTTCTCAAAATCCTGGGCCTGTGGGTTATGGCCCACTTCAGCACTAGTGCAGCTTTAACTCATCCTTGGAGTAACCCTCTTGTTACACCTCCTTTAAATCCAGTAGTACTCTGTTTCTTCATACCATCATATCAAAAGCAAAATTTCAACTTATTTTGTCCAGCTTCCTTCTATGGACCGTCATGGATAACACATTTCTTTCTTCATTGATCCTGTGGTTTTACAGAGTACTATGACCAAAATAAATGCACAAGTTTATCCATAACATCTCATTATTCTCATATCAATCTTTCATTACATCCTTAATCATTTTTCGTGAATCCAAATTCCAAAAAGTTTATTACAAATGCTGCCACCCACATGGTTCGGTATGGTCAGACATTACTTCCAACTTTATTCATTTTTCCTCCTTGAGGATCCTTCAGTCCCACTGGAATTGGGCGACATGTGCCTTGAATTCTTCAATCTTCTGTTTCATTGTGGTGGCCTTGAGCTTCACCTCCATCATCTCAGTATGCACTTCGCTTAGGTATTCCTGAGTATAACGGAGTCTTGCTTCAAGTATTTCTCCGATCTGGCGTATGGCTTCCATGGCTGCTTCACGAACAGCGTCGAAGAAAGTTGCTTGTGGCACACGTGAGATGAAAAAGTAATGCCCCATCCTCTTTGGGCAAACTCCTTTCAAACGGTGGAGGTGTACCTCCACATACCGTAGTTCCACTCCCTTTTGCATGAAGGGTAGCCTTTGTAGACTGCATCTCCTTCAAGGTGAATATGCTTCATCATGTCCTTCAAGATCTTCGGGTAATCATGATCACTTGTCAGGGTCATGATCGTTTCAGGGCCCTTAAGGAAAGACTCATAAAGGGTCGTCATCTGCAGTTGTATAACAAAGTGGTGCTCAGAATGAGGTACATATCTCCTGGGCACACATTCATATCATCCAAACAAAACTTCAAACTCAATTTCCAATTTCCTGTTTATGCATCACAACTCACTTTCTTCCATGTTCATCCAGAATATTAATTTCCAAGATAAAATATGACAACTCCTTAAAGCTTTTCAGCATGTGACATTACAACTTTATTGAGTCATGAACTATTACAAACTCTGAGAAATCTATTACATAACTCAGCTCATTGAGCTCATGAAAATGAACTTGCTTTCTACTACTCTTATTATCCATAATCAAAATTCCAACTACTCAGCTCCAGCTTACGTCTTGTCGGAACATTTAGTAGCATAATGTCCTGCTTCCTTGCAGCGAAAACAAATGACTTTCGATAAGTCTTTGGGCTTCTTGGAGATGGTACCTGCTCCTTGAGTTCCTTGCTTCCTTTCGGGACAATGATTGGCATAATGCCCGACGTCCTTACATTCAAAACAGGTAATATGACTCTTGTCCCTATTTGCAGAAATTGGGTTGTTACGAGGGTGTCTTTGTTTTCTCTTCACCGGTTTCCTCGTTCTGATTAATCCTTCTATTCCCTGTGGATCAAACTCTATTGCTTCCGTCGGGAAGTATCCCGGATACTCTTTTCTTTCCTTGGTGCAATACTGTGAAAAATGTCCTTCTTCTCCACATGAATAGCAGGCATTGGGGTAAAATCTGTTGAGACCTTCTCCATCCAGGTCTTCAACACTTTCAGTCATTACTGGTTCTTCTAGATCTTCCTTGAGGGCTTCTTTCATTCCATCTTCCTGCTTGAATAGTTTGTTGCACCGTGGAGTAAATGTGACACTTTGCACGGGTAGTGGGTGGTTCCTTCACAGGGAAGCAAGTCACCGCTAGTTGGGCATTCCTCAGTGGGTGTTTCTCTTCACAATGAGGGCATCCATCCTTGTGTTCCTCCTCGGTGTGTCCTATTTCTCCGCAAATCTTGCAGGCACAAGGTTTCTTCTTCGGGTTATCATAGTGCTTCCGGATGAGACGTGATCTCATCAGGGTCTTCTTGAATTCCTCCCAAGTTCTTGCTCCTTTAACTCCCTGTATGGCTTGATGCATTTTCCACCAGGTTGCAGCACTTTCTGTAAAGTACTGAAGAGCGTATTGGACCTCATATTTCCTTGAAACCAAATTGCTCCCGAAGTGGGTTTCCATGTTCTGCATCCATAGCTCTGCCTCGGGCTGAGTCTTCGGTCCAGAGAATATCAGTCCAACTTCATTCATCATCTATGGGGTTCAAGGGTTTTAGGGTGAGATGAGAGAGAGGTGGGGAGGGATATACACACAATACAACCAATAGTTTTTTGAAGAAACAAGTTTTATTTTGGGGCTGTCGGAAAACATCAAACAAATGACAGCTCACAAATCATCGCATCTATCGTAGGTGTATAGTAGGGGTTTGGTCTTCTAAAGGTCAAATAATTCCTCAGATCCTTTCAAGTCTTCGGAGTCTTCAACTGTTCTAGCTTCTAATACATGGTGAAATCCTCTTTACTCTGAAGGGGTCATCAGTTCTCCGATATCAAATCCTTCTTGGAGCGTCTTCAGTTGATCCTCCGGGTGATCAAAGGATAAGGGGTATATTCTAACTATTTGAGGTGAGAGGGTCTATCTGATAAAATCAGAAAAGACGAGAAGTAAAGGATCCTTTTGAAAATAAAGTTTTTAGAGATTTCTGTCCTAGGGCTTTCCGATTTCTAGGGTCACGTCCCCAGTCAACATGTGCTCGATACCATTTCAGAGCGACCCGACCTCGAGACGGTCAAGCCTACGTATTCTCGTGCCATCCTCGGATCGGTATCTCGGCACACACAGTACATTAATGTATATATCAAAGTGCAATCACATGTATAAATAACGTAAAATGATATATACCTCATAATAATAAGCGGAAACAATCAAGCGGGTGTGGAGTCCCATCAACGCCATCGGCAGGTTGAGTGTAGACCGTAACCTCTGATCGTAACTCTTACTCGTCGAGGAAATATCTGCAACATGATAACGTCCAACCCGGTAAGGTAGAACACAGAGAATATCCCGCAGTTTAACTTGGACCATTGCTTTCTTACCAATTTTTTATTGCATTTAGTGGCATCCTTGCAACCACCCCTCGATAGTGTTATTGAAATTCTTGTAGTTGAGTAGTATGCATGAGGTAGGAACCCATCACCCTGTTACCAAGCCCGGGACGTTATTTTATTCTAATGCTACGCTGTAGTAGACGGGGTTTGGTATGAGTGTTCGAGAGTGGTGTGAAGGAGGACTCTACGTCAATGACGACAACTCCACGATGGAATCTGCAAGGACTGCATCTTCAAGACCTCAAGACTTCAAGACTCGAGACAGATTTCAATACACACTCTTGGGTGAAGGGCGGTTGTGGGCACCTGGAGAACCCAGTGGTTGGCGGGATGCATGGAGAAGCGCCATGACATCTTGCGGAAAGCTTCACCCAGACTCAAAGAGACGGAAGAATACTTCACGCCGGAAGCTTACGTGCAACCGCAAGTCATTATGGGCTCGCTTGGTTGACCTTAGTTGTGACTCTGGCTGGGGCGGTGCTAAGCAGATGTAGAACTACGGTAGGGTTGGATGGGTACGGACAGTGGTCGAGGAACTCTTTGGAAGACCATGTTTGGTCATCTTGTTCTCAAACACTCTGAAGTGCGAGAACGTAAAAGAGGATCGAATCTTGCGGGTAAAGTGTACAAACCTCTGCAGAGGGTTATAACCTAATCGATTAGCCGTGTCCCCGGTTACGGACAATTTGAGCCTCTGGACTTGGATCTATCTCGGAACTCTCAACACCGGACTGATAACTTAATTGTGGGCAACTTATGATGACCTTGGGCTATGAGACATCGGTTGGCGGAACCATGTCATGATAGAAAACTCCATAGTACAGACTTCATTTATTCCTTTGATGTAGGGAAAATAAAATCAGTTTTTACGCAAACAAAAACTCAGATACAGAGCCACAAAGCCATACTGCATATAGTATAGTTTATCATCTGTTTTCTCTTATTGTGATCTTGCCGGTACATTCAATGTACTGACCTACACGGCTGCAACGTATCATGTTGCAGATACTTTCTTCCGACGAGTAAGAATACGTACATGGTTACGGTCTACACTCAACCTGCCGATGGCGTTGATGGGACTCCACACCGACTATTTGTTTCACTGTGACTTATAAGGTATATATCATTTTTACGTTAATTATACATGTGATTGCACTTTGATATATACATTGATGTCTTGTGTGCCAAAGACATCTGATCCGAGGATGGCATGGATACACAGAGGCTTGACCGTCTGAGGTCGGGTCGCTACATACCTAAAGTTGACACTCTTCCAAACCCACTTTCATCAATGTAATTATCATAAATAGGAGGCATGCTATCATCATAAGAAATTTTCTTACTGAAAGTAGAAGGAATCAAAGGATCATATTCATTAAGCAAAGCATCCCCAAGCTTAGGACAAGCATTATTTCCAACAAATAAATCTTCAAACATATCATGCTCATTAAACATAGCATCCCCAAGCTTGTGGTTTTGCATATCATCACAATCATTCTTATCAATAGCATGAATGGCACCAATAGTATAGCAAACATTATTATCATATTATTCCAACCAAGTGCTAAAAAGATTTTCAAGATCATAAGGGATTTCGTTGTCTTCCCAATCATAATCATCACAACAAGCAATAGACATAGCAAAATCATCATCAATATCATCATCCTCCATCAACATATTTGATTCACTTTCATGAGGCGCGATGGTGATGGGAGCAACATTATTTGGGAGAGATACCTTTTTACCTCTATTCTGTCTTCGTTTCTTCTTCTTCACCACACCATGTGTGGGTTTAATTAATTTTTTCAAGCTTCTTGTTGAAGAGATTGATTGGATAGGAAGCTCCTCCTCGTTACCAGATTCATCATAATAAACACTAGGAGGGTATTGGGAAATATTTTCCCTTTCATTAGTACTCTCTTCATATTCCATTTGTTTTCTTGTCTTTAGCTAGTTGGCAATATAAGGATTCTCAATGCAATTTACCGCACAAAACATATAAATTTCTTCTAAATCAAAATCAAAAAATCTCTCGGGATTTGTAAAACCCTTAGTTATACATTTCATTTCTTCATACCCCAAAATAATACTAAGCTCTTTATGATGCTCAAGGGTAATCAAGTTATCACATTTTTTGGACATGATTTGATCATGAAATAATTTGCATTGAAGATTTAAATGACCATGTTCATTGCAAAGTTCACAAGGATGGCGAAAAAAATTACATCTTTCAGCACAATCATCTAGCCTCTCTTGCAACTTTTTCATTTCTAAATATATGCTTCTTACAAAATCTATCTTCCCTTTTTGGTGTGCAAAGGCACTCCCAATTCACTCCGCAAAAAGTGACATGCTTATAAGAAACATTTTTGTCATGACTTGTGCAATCATCATTAGCATTTTGGATATTCAAAGAATTCACACTAACAACATTGCAATCATGCTCATCATTCAAATATTTTGTGCCAAGCATTTTATTGACTTCTTCTTCTAAAAATTGAGCACAATTTTCCGAACCATCATTTTCAAGAAAGATATTATAAAGATGATCAATAATAGGATGCAACCTAAATTCCATTTTTTTGTAGTTTTTCTTTTATAAGCCAAACGAGTGATAAAACAAGAAACTAAAAGATTCAATTGCAAGATCTAAATATATGCCTTCAAGCACTCACCTCCCCGGCAACGGCGCCAGAAAAGAGCTTCATGTCTACTACGCAACTTTATTCTTGTAGACACGTGTTGGGCCTCCAAGCGCAGAGTTTTGTAGGACAATAGCAATTTTCTCTCAAGTGGATGACCTAAGGTTTGTCAATCCGTGAGAGGTGTAGTATGAATATGGTCTCTCTCAAACGACCTTGCAACCAAATACAAGAAATCTCTTGTGTCCCCAACACACCCAATACAATGGCAAATTGTATAGGTGCACTAGTTCGGTGAAGAGATGGTGATAAAAGTGTAATATGGATGGTAGAAATATAATTTTATAATCTGAATAAATAAAAACAGCAAGGTAGCACATAGTAAACGGGCACAGAAACGGTGTTGAAATGCTTGAAAACAAGGCCTAAGGTCCGTACTTTCACTGTGCAACCTCTCAACAATGCTAACATAGTTGGATCATATGATTATCCCTCAAAGTGCAATAAAGAATCACTCCCGAGTTCCTATTAGCGGAGAACAAAAGATAGAAATTGTTTCTAGGGTACGAACCCACCTCAAAGCTATTCTTCCCGTTCGATCTATCCTAGAGTTCGTACTAAAATAACGCACCGGTGAAGTTTGCACCAACTCTCGAGGTGAGAAAGGGCAATGCACGGTAACGAAGAGGCTAGCAATGATGGAAGGGCGAGAGTGTGTATAATCCATGGACTCAACATTAGTCATAAAGAACTCACATACTTATTGCAAAAATCTACAAGTCATCAAAACCAAGCACTACGCGCATGCTCCTAGGGGGATAGATTGGTAGGAAAATACCATCGCTCGTCCAGACCGCCACTCATAAGGAAAGCAATCAAAGAACACCTCATGCTTCAAATTTGTCACACAACGGTTACCATACGTGCATGCTACGGGACTTGCAAACCTCAACACAAGTATTTCTCAATTTCACAATTACTCAACTCGCACGACTCTAATATCACCATCTTTATATCTCAAAACAATTATCAAGTATCAAACTTCTCATAGTATTTAATGCACTTTATATGAAAGTTTTTATTATACACATCTTGAATGCCCATCATATTAGGACTAATTGTATAACCAAAGCAAATTACCATGTTGTTCTAAAAGACTCTCAAAATAATATAAGTGAAGCATGAGAGAACAATAATTTCTATAAAATAAAACCACTGCAGTGCTCTAAAAGATATAAGTGAAGCACTAGAGCAAAGGACAAACTACTCCGAAAGATATAAGTGAAGATCAATGAGTAGTTGAATAATTATGCAACTATGTGAAGACTCTCTAATATTTAAGAATTTCAGATCTTGGTATATTATTCAAACAGCAAGCAAAACAAAATAAAATAAAATGACGCTCTAAGCAAAACACATATGATGTGGTGAATAAAAATATAGCTCCAAGTAAAGTTACCGATGAATGAAGACGAAAGAGGGGATGCAATCCGGGACATCCCCAAGCTTAGGCTCTTGGTTGTCCTTGAATATAACCTTGGGGTGCCTTGGGCATCCCCAAGCTTAGGCTCTTGACGCTCCTTATTCCATAGTCCATAGAATCTTTACCCTAAACTTGAAAACTTCACAACACAAAACTCAACAGAAAACTCGTAAGCTCCGTTAGTATAAGAAAAGAAATCACCACTTAGGTACTATTGTGAACTCATTATAAATTTATATTGGTGTAATATCTACTGTATTCCAACTTCTCTATGGTTCATACCCTCCGATACTACTCATAGATTCATCAAAATAACCAAACAACACATAGAAAACAGAATCTGTCAAAAACAGAACAGTCTGTAGTGATCTGTATCATTCGGATACTTCTGTAACTCCAAAAATTCTGAAATAAATTTGTGGACCTGACGAATTTGTCTATTAATCATCTTCAAAAATAATCAACCTAAAAGAACTCTCCAGTAAAGAATTGCATCTAATCTCGTGAGCGCAAAAGTTTATGTTTCTTTACAGCAAGATCACATAGACTTCACCCAAGTCTTCCCAAAGGTTCTACTTGGCACAAACACTAATTAAACATAAAACCACATATAAACAAAGGCTAGATGAATTATTTATTACTAAACAAGAGCAAAAAGCAAAGAACAAAAATAAAATTGGGTTGCCTCCCAACAAGTGCTATTGTTTAACGCCCCTAGCTAGGCATGATGATTTCAATGATGCTCACAAAAGATAAGAATAGAAACATAAAGAGAGCATCATGAAGAATATGACTAGCACATTTAAGTCTAACCCACTTCCTATGCATAGGGATTTTGTGAGCAAACAACTTATGTGAATAATAATCAACTAGCATAGGAAGGCAAAACAAGCATAACTTTAAAACTTTAAGCACATAGAGAGGAAACTTGATATTGTTGCAATTACTACAAGCATATATTCCTCCCTCATAATAATTTCAGTAGCATCATGAATGAATTCAACAATATAACTATCATGTGAGGCATAATCCAATTGAAAATTAAAATCAAGATGACAAATTTCATGGTTACCATTATTCTTAATAGCATACAAGTCATCACAATAATCATCATAGATAGCAAATTTGTTCTCATAATCAATTGGAACCTCTTTCGAAATAGTGGATTCATCACTAAATAAAGTCATGACCCCTCCAAAACCACTTCCATAATTATCACAATAATATTCAACATCCTCCAAAATAGTGGGATCATTACTTCCTAAAGTTGACACTCTTCCAAACCCACTTTCATCAATATAATCATCATAAATAGGAGGCATGCTATCATCATAATAAATTTGCTCACCAAAACTTGGGGGACAAAACATATCATCTTCATCAAACATAGCATCCCCAAGCTTGTGGCTTTGCATATCATTAGCATCATGGGTATTCAAAGAATTCATACTAACAACATTGCAATCATGCTCACCATTCACATATTTTATGCCAAGCATTCTATGTAATTCTTATTCTAGTACTTGAGCACAATTTTCCTTCCCATCATTTTCATGAAAGACATTAAAAAGATGAAGCATATGAGACACCCTCAATTCCATCTTTTAGTTTTCTTTTATAGACTAAACTAGTGATAAAACAAGAAACAAAAAGATTCGATTGCAAGATCCAAAGATATACCTTCAAGCACTCACCTCCCCGGCAACGGCGCCAGAAATTGGCTTAGTTGACGGGGAGTTAGTGCCGCTTACATAGCCTCCCCGGCAATGGCGACAGAAATTGCTTGTTGTCTACTACACAACCTTCTTATCATAGACGTTGTTGGGCCTCCAAGTGCAGAGGTTTGTAGGACAGTAGCAAATTTCCCTCAAGTGGATGACCTAAGGTTTATCAATCCGTGGGAGGCGTAGGATGAAGATGGTCTCTCTCAAACAACCCTACAACCAAATAACAAAGAGTCTCTTGTGTCCCCAACACACCCAATACAATGGTAAATTGTATAGGTGCACTAGTTCGGCGAAGAGATGGTGATACAAGTGCAATATGATGATAGATATAGGTTTTTGTAATCTGAAAATATAAAAACAGCAAGGTAACTAATGATAAGAGTGAGCACAAACGGTATTTGCAATGCGTTGAAACAAGGCCTAGTGTTCATACTTTCACTAGTGCAAGTTCTCTCAACAATAATAACATAATTGGATCATATAACTATCCCTCAACATGCAACAAAGAGTCACTCCAAAGTCACTAATAGCGGAGAACAAACGAAGAGATTATTGTAGGGTACGAAACCACCTCAAAGTTATTCTTTCTAATCAATCTATTCAAGAGTCCGTAGTAAAATAACACGAAGCTATTCTTTCCGTTCGATCTATCCTAGAGTTCGTACTAGAATAACACCTTAAGACAGAAATCAACCAAAACCCTAATGTCACCTAGATACTCCAATGTCACCTTAAGTATCCGTGGGTATGATTATACAATATGCATCACACAATCTCAGATTCATCTATTCAACCAACACAAAGAACTTCAAAGAGTGCCCCAAAGTTTCTACCGGAGAGTCAAGACGAAAACGTGTGCCAACCCCTATGCATAGGTTCACAAGGTCACTGAACCCGCAAGTTGATCACCAAAACATACATGAAGTGAATCAATAGAATACCCTATTGTCACCACGGGTATCCCACGCAAGGCATACATCAAGTGTTCTCAAATCCTTAAAGACTCAATCCCATAAGATAACTTTGAAGGGAAAACTCAATCCATTACAAGAGAGTAGAGGGGGACAAACATCATAAGATCCAACTATAACAGCAAAGCTCATGATACATCAAGATCATGCCAAATCAAGAACACGAGAGAGAGAGAGAGAGAGAGAGAGAGAGAGAGAGAGAGATCAAACACATAGCTACTGGTACATACCCTCATCCCTGAGGGTGAACTACTCCCTCCTCGTCATGGAGAGCGCCAGGATGATGAAGATGGCCACCGGTGAGGGATCCCCCCTCCGGCAGGGTGCCGGAACAGGGTCCCGATTGGTTTTTGGTGGCTACAGAGGCTTGCGGCGGCGGATCTCTCGATCTAGGTTATTTTCTTGAGGTTTCGTACTTATAGGAATTTTTGGCGTAGGTCCCATGTCAAGGGGGTCTCCGAGTCATCCACGAGATAGGGGGACGCTTCCAGGGGTTGGGGCGCGCCCCCCACCCTCGTGGACGGCCCGGGACTCTTCTGGCCCAACTATTTTACTCCGGGGGCTTCTTTTGGTCCATAAAAAATCATGAAAAATTGGCACGTCAATTGGACTCCGTTTGGTATTCCTTTTACGTAAAACTCAAAACAAGGAAAAACCGAAACCGCACGGGCTCTAGTTTAATAGGTTAGTCCCAAAAATCATATAAAATAGCATATAAATGCATATAAAACATCCTAGATGGATAATATAATAGCATGGAACAATCAAAAAGTATAGATACGTTGGAGACATATCACGCACTACACTACACCGGGGACTGCGCCGCCGCCGCAGGGTAGCCTCCCAGCTGCAGCTTTCCTGTAATGACGGCAGAGTGGCTGAGCAACGACTACGGACTGGTGCCATTGGCTATTGTGGTAGAAGCAGACGAGATAAGCTACAGGGAGGGAGGGGAAAATGCGACGCAGGACTCGCCGGCTGTGTGGGTTTATATAGCAGGTCGGTAAGCATTGGGATTTTAGGGGATTTCACTGAGTCAGGCCAGAAGCTTGCGCGGGAACCTACGAGGTTGCGCGGGAACGGGCTCACCGATGATTCATTGGCGCCACAGTTTGGCCAAAAGAACGCCCCCGCGTGCTGCGCAAGCTTGCGCTGTAAGCCGTCTGCGACAGCGGGGTGACAAGACGTGCGAGAGGAGGACGAAAGGCCACATACACATAAGGTTAATAAAGAAAGTTTGTGATTTAATTACCTACTAACCCCCATCCTGGTTTTTAAGTATGATTTAACTAACAAAATACGAATGCATATCGCCAAAGATTATATAGTTGGATTCGTATTTTAACATAGTTTCCAATTATATAATTTTTACAACATGCATTAACATATTGTTGGTTAAATTTGAGGGCAAAGTATGGCACCGAATATAAAGGGGACTATAGACTAGATGGAGGTAGTAGCACACAGCCGCTCTCTACGCAGCGGTGCAACTGTCGGCCGGCTTGTAGGTGACCATTTCCTGCGTTTTCAACTGCTCTATGCGTGTGGTTGCTTGCGGTTCAGGCGGCCGCGGTGCGCTCTGCTCGCGTCCCGCCGCGTGCGCTCTGCTCTCGCGTCCCTCCGGGTGCTCTGCCCTTGTCCCTCCATGCGCGCTGCCAGTGTTTTGGGCCGACGCTTGATCACGCACGTTCGTGTGCATGCGGTTGCGCCGGGCGCGGCGTGACAATGCAGTTACCCGCTGCAAAAATTGCCATGCGGACGCGCAGAGAATCCAGGCCATTTACCTTCATCTCTCGCGTCACAACACACAATAAGCACACACATGATGACACATATAGAGAGGACATCCAGCGGTTCCAATGGCACTCCCCGTGGCTCGAATGGCGCTCCCAGCGGCCGACGACGACAACGGCGGGCGGTTCACCACGCATCACGTAATGGACACCCACGTGAGGGGGAA
This sequence comes from Aegilops longissima, assembly GCA_021605205.1. Classification (NCBI taxonomy): domain Eukaryota; kingdom Viridiplantae; phylum Streptophyta; class Magnoliopsida; order Poales; family Poaceae; genus Aegilops; species Aegilops longissima. The sequence goes on from CM038679.1 coordinate 150,937,205, forward strand.
GGCCCTCTCGGTGGTGTACACGAATGATCCGGTCTTGGTGGAGAGCTCCATCCAAACTATGGAGCAGTTCCTTGCCGAGGACAAGTACCAAGTGGCCGGCTTCGACCTCGAGTACACCATCGGTCGTGTCGGGCATGATTAGAAGGTTGCCGTCGCCCAGTTGTGCGTGCGACATGGCGTCCTCGTCTACCACTACCAGCTTGCCACAAGGCCTTGCAAGCGTTTCTCCAGGTTTATCAATGGCTCCGACTACAGTTTCGCTATGGTGGACACCACCAATGATCTAAAAGCGCTCAAGGTTTCGGTCTTGAAATGCCCGAATCTTGTCAACATCCAGCACCACTACAAGGTCTGGGAAGCGACAAAAACAAACTAAACTCCCTGGTTGACCTTGCCTCGGTCATCATCGACCCTACTACATGAAGATGAAGAATGAGAGCAAGAAGGACAAGAACGCCTAGCACATGTGTGCCATGGGAGACTGGATGAACAACATGTCAAGTACGCGGCCAAGGACGCGTACACAAGCTACGAGAAGTACAGGCGGATCGTTGACATGAGGAAGTGTCTTCTTCCTGCCTGAGACGAGGGACCGAGCCACAAAGTAGTGGTGGGAGCGTCACAAGAAGTACATGACTAGACGATCGTTTCTCCTACTTTAGAATGCATGCAATTGTTTATTGAGGTGTTTGCGAATGATCTGTATACTCACTTATGTAATTGGATGTTTATTTCAGTTAATATACATGTTATTCTTCTGTAGACAGAGAAAATCACACGGCTTATTAGCAGCAATCGATGTGTTATTATTGGTCTTCGCACACATTTCTGATTATGGACCCGTTTTCCGCGTATCACACACATTTTGTTAAGTTGAACCATTTCCATTGTGTTGCCTAATCACACACAGTTCATCCTAGTGAATCGTATGTTGTATATCGCACACACCTTCATCTGGCTGCCCGTTTCTTTTGTTCCACCTCATCCCAAACAGTTACTTGAACTGAATCGTATGCCCTGCATCGCACACGCAAGTAAAATCTGAACCGTGTTTGATGCATCCGTCATCACAAACGTTTTGCACCTTTTTTGATGGGTTTTCTACACCACCGTTTGCGATTATGGCATCGTACACAGTTTCGTCGAAGGGTCTCTGATCGTAGTGTCGCGTTTGGACCATCCTGCAGTAGTGATAGGTGCACTAGTTCGGTGAAGAGATGGTGACACATGCGTAATATGGATGGTAGATATAGGTTTTTGTAATATGAAAATATAAAAATAGCAAGGTAGCAAGTGACAAAAGTGAGCGAAAACGGTATTGCAAGGCTTCGAGACAAGGCCTAGGGTTCATACTTTCACTAGTGCAAGTTCTCTCAACAATGGTAACATAATTATATCATATAACAATCCCTCAATATGCAACAAAGAGTCACTCCAAAGTCAAGTCACTAATAGCGGAGAACAAACGAAGAGATTATTGTAGGGTACGAAACCACCCCAAAGTTATTCTTTCTGATCGATCTATTGGGCTATTCCTATAAGTGTCACAAACAGCCCTAGAGTTCGTACTAAAATAACACCTTAAGACACACATCAACCAATACCCTAATGTCACCTAGATAATCCAATGTCACCTCAAGTATCCTCGGGTTTGATTATACGATATGCATCACACAATCTCAGATTCATCTATGCAAACCAACACAAAGAACTTCAAAGAGTACCCCAAAGTTTCTACCGAAGAGTCAAGACGAAAATGTGTGCCAACCCCTATGCATAAGTTCACGAGGTCACAGAACCCGCAAGTTGATCAACAAAACATACATCAAGTAGATCACGTGAATATCCCATTGTCACCACAGACAAGCACATGCAAGACATACATTAAGTGTTCTCAAATCCTTAAAGACTCAATCCAATAAGATAACTTCAAAGGGAAAACTCAATCCATTACAAGAAGGTAGAGGGAGAGAAACATCATAAGTTCCACCTATAATAGCAAAGCTCGCGGTACATCAAGATCGTGCCAAATCAAGAACACGAGAGAGAGAGAGAGAGAGAGAGAGAGAGAGAGAGAGAGAGAGAGAGAGAGATATCAAACACATAGCTACTGGTACATACCCTCAGCCCTGAGGGTGAACTACTCCCTCCTCGTCATGGAGAGCGCCGGGATGATGAAGTTGGCCACCGGTGATGGTTTCCCCCTCTAGCAGGGTGCCAGAAAAGGGCCCCGATTGGTTTTTCGTGGCTACAGAGGCTTGCAGCGGCGGAACTCCCGAACCAGGTTCTGTTCTGGAGGTTTCGAAATATATAAGAGGTGTTGGCATCAAGAACAAGTCAAGGGAGTCCACGAGGGGCCCACAAGGTTGGGGGGCGCCCCCACCCTTGTGGTGGCCTCAGGACTCCTCTGGTGCATCTTCGGTACTCCGTGGGCTTCTTTTGGTCCATAAAAAATCGTCGTAAAGTTTCAGGTCAATTGGAGTCCGTTTGATATTGCTTTCCTGCGAAACTCAAAAACAAGGAAAAAAGAGAAACTGGCACTGGGCTCTAGGTTAATAGGTTAGTCCCAAAAATCATATAAAATAGCAGGTAAATGCATATAAAACATACAAGATAGATAATATAATAGCATGGAACAATAAAAAAATATAGATATGTTGGAGACGTATCACTCCCTAGGGTATAAATAGCCGCCCCCTACAACCACTAGTTGGTTGGCTTCTCCGAGAGAAACTGACACTTGTCATTGAGAGCATCCCATCCTCCGAGGACTTTGAGCAAAAATTTCAGTGACGAAAAACCAAAACCCAAACACCTACAAACCCAATGCGATTAAGCATCACTGAAGAGATTGTTCCTGTGTGGAACGGACGCTTGTTACCTTTGAGGACTGTGCATCCTCCAGACGGTTAGGCGTTGATAACCCACAAGTATAGGGGATCGCAACAGTTTCCGCGGGTAGAGTATTCAACCCAAATTAATAGATTCAACACAAGGGGAGCCAGAGAATATTTGAAGGTATTAGCACCTGAGTTGTCAATTCAACCACACCTGGGGATTAATTATCTGCAGCAAAGTGATCAGTAGCAAAGTAGTTTGATAGTTTCGATAGTAGTGACAACAGAAATAGTAACAGTAACAGTGATAGCAGTAATTTTGTAGCAAGTGTAACAGTGATGATAGCAGTAGTAACTTAGCAGAAACAATATGGAAAAGTTTGTAGGCATTGGATCGGTGACTTGTTGGATGATATTCATCATGTGACAGTTATAACCTAGGGCGATTCGGCATTAGCTCTAGTTCATCGATATAATGTAGGCATGTATTCCGTAAATAGTCATACGTGCTTTATTAAAAGAACTTGCATGACATCTTTTGTCCTACCCTCCCGTGGCAGCGGGGTCAATATTGGAAACTAAGGGATATTAAGGCCTCCTTTTAATAGAGAACCGGAACAAAGCATTAACACATAGTGAATACATGAACTCCTCAAACTACGGTCATCACCGGGAGTGGGCCCAGTTGTTGTCACTCCGGGGTTGCCGGATCATAACACGTAGTAGGTGACTATAACTTGCAAGATCGGATTTAGAACATGGATATAATGATGATAACATAAACGGTTCAGATCTGAAATCATGGCACCCGGGCCCAAAGTGACAAGCATTAAGCATGGCAAAGTCATAGCAACAACAATCTAAGTACATACACTGGTGCACATCGGTCCTAAACAAACGGTTTTTGACCCCTTTCCGTGACGGCATTCGGAACCGTCGCCAAGTGAGTGTGTGCGATAGGGTGTCCTTCCCAGACGACCCAGAAATCGTTGGGGATATGGAGCAGTGATCCAGAGGCCTTCCAAAATGTAATCGTGCGCGATGCAGCACACACTAAATTCTTTCGCACGTGTGGTATCGGTGATTAAGCGTTTCTAATGACGTAGTGAAACCATACGGTCTGTCGTAACAAACCGTTTGGGAAACAGTATGTAAGGCACACGGGCCAACATATGAACTGTGTGCGATTTGTGCCCTATCGCACACGAGTTTTCTCCGTAATCCGTCTGCCATGCTAGACTCGATTGCACACGTTTTCCAACAATTACCGTCGGCGATAATGTTCTATCACAAATGGTTTAGGAGCCCCTCCGCACACATACAAGTGCTACAGACCGTCTGTGATTTCTTAGGTATCACCGACGGTTGCCGCAAGAGTGAGGTGTGCTTTTCGTTTGGGATCCCACACGTTTCCTGAAAAAATTACGACTAGGATTGTACTTTGCATTGGGGACGGTTTACTCCCAGTTCTCGTGTGCGATAACACGATATCACAAACGGTTCCGGAGAACCTACGCACATGTAGTAGCTCTGCAAATCGTTTGCAATCTGCTGTGTATCACCGACGGTTCCGCTATGATTGACGTATGCTTTCCGATGTGGATCGCACACACTTATTTAGTTGAACTGTGTGCGGAGCAATTGCCAGGTTAAAACAAAAATATCCCATATTGAATCAGCATGCAAAAGGCAAATTTGCCACAATATTCAATTGAACAAATAAACAAAAATATCCCATTTTGAATTGGCACGCAAAAAGCAAACTCGCCACAATATTCAATTGAACAAATAGTGTCCACAGGAAGAACATTCATCAGATTTCACAACAATTGCAATTGAACATATGGTAGCTAAATTACAATGATTTGTCCACACATATATGCATTACATAATTAATCATAGTGTACAAAATACGAAGACCTCATCAGATGGAAAACAATGGATCCATGCGTTATATGTTTAGCAGCTAACTCTTACTCAATGTTTCAGGAGAACGCATGCTGAAATATTCATTATCACCAGTGGGATTGATGTAGTGATCCAGGAAGAAGTCGCTGATAAATCTCCGAACCATCATCAATTCACTAGCCGGGAGCAGTTCAGGGGTCCTCGGTTTTAAGACGAGCTGCAGTATTTTTAAGATCAGAATGTGCCATATGAGTGGAGTAGAAGATATTAATTAAGATAGACTTGCTGGTACTAATTCGCAAGGATCGTCACAACTATCAGCAGAATTGCAGATGGAGATCATGTGTCTGCAAACATAGTATCCACAAAGGTTGGTTCCTGCTTCTTGCTGAGGACACTGAAATTTTTTGTACAAAATTAGTCATGTATTTGTCCTGTTAGGAACAACCTAACCGCTGTTAGATGTATTATTTTTTCTTTGGACAAAATAGAAAGAGGTTTATTTAGAAGCTTGAACATTTGACTGGTGTAAGGAGAGGTATTTGCAGACTATTGGATAAGTTTTCCGAAAATAACGGATTTTGGTGTGTTACCGAAGAAAGGATCTCGTGTTGCACGGGTTGTTCCGTCTTGAACAGGTTCCCTGGTTTAGTTTTCCACAATGCGAGCACACTGCAAATGATGATGAATTTTGACAACATCAATTGTTGAACCATATATGAATGCAAATTAATTTCAACATCATAGAATTCAATACCTATCCAAGAATTGTTGAACATGCGTCAGATCCTGAGCGTTTGTTGACTCTCTGAGAGGATCGATGTAGTAAACTGTGTTCTCGTTTGGAACAATGAATACCAATATCCAGTGATTGCTACATATTAAGAAAGCCATGAACTTACGAATGATGTCAAAATCTAAAAGACAATCAGTGTATGCGTCGTTGTTTACTTGACTTACCGTTCATGATATGGCCAGAGAAATGATTGAGCATGGGACGTGTTTTCAAAGATATGGAGGACCGTGTTAACGGCCTAGTCCCGTCGGCCCTTACCATCTAATGTTGTGCCATTTGCTAATGCAGGTCTCTGAAATACACACTCTCCCTTTTTCTTCTCTGCGTGTTCAATCCCCTGAGAGGAATAAAATGCAGTTAGTTGTTTATCATTTACAGCTTTGTATGGAGAAGTTGATCAGAGTTTGTTAAGTACTTACAAAATCAGGCATCTAACAAGAGTGGCATCGAGCACGTTGAAGTTGAAGAATAGATGTAAGTCCTCGAAACTCACATTGATGGAACCAGCATCGTGTCAGAAATGATCTCTATTGTAGTGGACTAGCAAAGCATTATGACCTGTTGACATTTGATCCATGGAATATTCATGTAACTCGTGGCAACTGGAGCTGCACTCATCAATGTATTCACCAACAAGAAATGGTTGGCCATGGACGTAATTGCGTGCTTCAAGTACGTTTGCTTTTCTTTTAGCAAGCAACAATTCTACTTCTTCATCATCCATGGCGTCATAAATAATATTACTCCCCGATTCAAACAAGCTGCTGTTAATTTGGTTCTGGGTGATGAGTGCTTTAAGTAAGAGGCAATCGTTCTCTTTCCTCTTCACTTTCCCGCTGTGCTTCCTCGTGGTCATGGGTGTAGCCTTTTTGGCCACTTCCTTCTTGGTACTTGAGGCATTTCTGGAAGAATGTCTGGTTGCCTGCACGGTAGACTACTGAGCAGACGGTGAAGCTTGGACAGACTTCTTAGCAGACTGTTTATCTATGTCAGACCGCTGAGCTGGTGGTGCTGCTATGACGGACTGCTGGGCTGTAGGAGCAGAGGCATCGGACTACTGACCATGCGTTGAAGCTATGTTGGGTTTCTACGCAGGTGGTGCCAACTTGTCGGTGTGCTGAGGAGGCCGTGCCAACGCGTTGGTTTGCTGAGCAGGAAGTGCTGACGCTTTGGTATGCTGATCACGCACCTGCGGACCGATGGACTGATGAGCAGTCGGTTCGGACCTCTGAGACTACTTAGCGGCGGTTCGAAGCATCGATCGCTTAGCGATCTGTTCCACCAGGTTGCTTTGTTGAGCATGTGCTGCAGCTGGGTCTCCCCCCGCTGCTTCAACGGCCGGCATCTGAACTGGTGGTGCGTCATCAACAGTTGTAGTCCTTGCCACTGGCTGCTTTGGGCGGAGGATGACATGGCTTGTACGCCACAAAGTTTGTCCGGCTGATCACAGGTTGATGCATCAGCCCGCGAGAGCTGCTGTGGCAAGGAGAGCGTCACCGGCTGAGGGGCGACAGTGGTTGCTCTTGGCGGGGCTTCAGGAATCTCATCGATGAACTCTATTTCCTTTCGTGGCCACTGGATGCGATGTAACAGTGCTTCTCCCAAGGTCATTTTCTCATCGAAGTCTCCTAGGACATTCTTCAGGGCAAATTCATTGAATCCAGGCTTTACTTTAGTCACGTAGCACTTCACATAGCCCGACTTCAATGGCACATTGTCCAAGAAGAGGCCATCTTCCAAGAAGGGTGGGCAAACCAAGGTTGTTGCACATTTTAATGTACTTTCATAATGTGTAAGCACGCCCTTCAGTCTGTCTTTCATTCCAGATAGATCAGATATAGCATCATCACGAGCAGCTGCAGTCTCAGTGTCGCTGGGGTCAGCTGATGCACAACTACTCTTGTGCAGTGTTGTCACGCAATAAGCAGCATCATCCATGCCTGCCTTCCTCCCATCTGCTGGCTATCTGTCAGTGTTAGAGTCTTCTGCATCATCACTGACTCCTCAACATCCTTTCGAACAGCCGGATAAATCTCCTGCTTCAACTTTTCAAACAATGCATTCTGCTTCATTTCACTCCTCGCTTTTTTCATGCTGAGCCTCTCTTCTTTGCTGAGTGTGAAAGCCCTCTTGTGCGGGACATTAACACCTATACCCCTTGCACGGCCAGGGGGCTCTTTTGTGTCCAGAGCAATGGACAGAATGTCACATGCATGGCCCTGAGTTCCTATAGAACCTTCTAGGGATCTTGGAAGCCTCTACCATCACTTCATACAGTTTGGCGTCACATGCGTTTTCAAAGTAATAAGTTTCTTCATCACGCCTCTTTACACGTGCCCGCAAGTAGTCTCTGGTGCGTTCTCCCCTGATTTCACTAAAGGCCGGATTCCCACCCGCCGCTACTACTTCTTTGTCCTCCTGCTCCCATATCAGTTTCATGCCGTAGTATCCTGCCACACCCATACGGTGGGGGTGCATGTTCTTATTCTGAAGATCCGATTGCTTGAAACTCTTCTCAGAAAACTCTAGAGTTGCCCTGACCCTTTTGAATTATGCCCAATCTACCTTTGTAATTTGGGGGTATGCGGGGATTGGGTCCTTGCCTTCACTCAAGTACTTCTTATACATCATGTGCTTCCGGCCTTCTTCAGTGCAGTGTGTTCCACCTGCATTCTCCACTGCTCTGGAACGTTGAAGTGATCCATGATCTCCCGGACTATCCTTCGCCGCGTTTCCGTGTCAGCCTTCCGAAACCCCAGCAGATTAATGTTGGGCCTTGCCCTGCCAACAAATCCACACACACTCCTGAACCTCATGTGTGCTTTATCTGGTTTAGTTGGATCCCAGGAGTTTAAATCAATCTCGGTTACTTCATATACACCTTTAGGCTGGTGTGTGGGCTTCCTTGGAGTGTTCCTCTGTGTCCTGGCCGGAAGGGTAATCGTTGTAGCTCTATCCTGTTCAAGACTACTTGGTCCCTCACAATCTGCTGAAGACCTAGGGTTGTCCGAATGAGATGAAGATACATGGCTTGAATGAGTGTTGTCGCTGCTACTCGGCATCTACAAAGAAAACATGCGAAACTCAGGAAAGGAGGATAAGCATAAAACTAACAACTTGGTATCAAGCTTTCTAAACATGCCATGCAATAATTTAGAAAATATACAGCTAATTTTTTAAGTTTGTGTGACTCGGGCGCCCGCGATCTGTAAATAGGCTGTAACTTATTGGAACAAATACAGCTTATATGTAGTAAGGAAGGTAGATAATGAACATATATACGCTCTCCGTTATTTTATAGCCAATTTGGGAACATACGGAACGGTGGAAGAGGGTTGCGAGGAAATATGCCTCACCGCGATGGAGAGTAGTAACTAACAGGCTTCTTAATGCAAACCCGGCCGGGCCACAGGAGAGGCGAGGTTTACTGCATCGATATGCTCAAAGGTGGCTGGCGAGCAAACGAAGACGGCGAGGCGTGGGCCGCCGCGTGTTGGGAACGGCAGTGGAGGTAGGCTTGACGTTGACGAGCGGGCACACGACCGGGGTGAGCACAGCGGTGCCGGAGAGGGTTCTGTTGTGGATCTGGGGGAGGGGAGAGCTGGCGAAGAAGATTGGGTGGACTAGTTGAGTGAAACGCGGGCGGACGGTGGGGGGTGTTGGCGGCCTAGGTGAAAAGGGTGAAAAATATCCCCGGTCGCCGCATGAAAGGCCTATGCAAACGGTTGCCTCTAAGCGCTCGTGTGCATAAATAGAATAATTTTGTTTGAAATCAAGACGTACTAATTTTGAAACGAAGACGTGAGTTCATCGTTTCGCCTCTAAATTTTTCGCACGTAAACCAATCACAATTTTACCACGAGTTTGATTTGCTGGCGCATTTCAGGTCTCGTGTGCTATATTTAAGACATTTTTTGGCATTTACTGTGCATGTTGGCATATAAATCAATTCCTAGCCGGACTACATTTCCTGTCGAAAGGGATGAGGATTGTCGTTCGATCTGGGAGCATCCAACGGTGCAGACGTACGATCCGTGGTGTTTGGGTTCTGGCCAATCAGAACGCACGACTTAGTTCATGCACGCAGCGAGGGGGGCATCGGCCAAGGTTTGGTAGGCACACGGATTTCGTGTGTGAACCGTGTGCTATTTGAAAACATTTTTTTTGGGAGGGGCTATTTGAAAACATGTACATGTATTGTCGAAAGGGATGAGGATCGCCGTTCAATCAAGGAGAATCCAACGGTGCAGACCTACGATCCGTGGGGTTTGGGTTCTGGCCCAATCAGAATGCATGACTCAGATCGCGCGCGTGGCAGAGGGGTGGGAGTGCATCGGCCACGGTTTAGTGGACACACGGCTTTCGTGAGTGAACCATGTGCTCTTTGAAAATATTTACATTACCTAACATCATATTTTTGTTCGAATGAAAACATGAGTTCATCGTTTCGCCTCCAAATTTTTTCCACGGTAAGAAATCATGAGTATAGTGGAGAGTGTCATATACTAGTATCATGAATATACGGTACATATGATACTAGTGTATGATACTACCTTTAATTAATTACAACATATAGTATAATACATAGAGTATAGTATCATATATAGATCATATTTATTTCCATGCATGACACAAATTAGCATCGCATTTAACATGATACGGTATCTACCTACTATATGTTACTCTAACCCTCTTTATATATATATATATATTTAATACTTTGCCACATCAGCATACTTGGTATTTCTGAGTGCATGACACGTCGGCTATGATACCACTACTATGGCCAGCCTTATATAATGGGGAGTATCATATACTATATATATATAGTATATTGCATATGATAGTAGTGTATGATACTACGTGCACGTACCTTCATAGTGCATATATATAGTATCATAGAGTAGTACTAGCTCCCTTTGTAAACTAATATAAGAGCATTTAGATTACTAAATAGTGACCTAAACGCTCTTATATTAGTTTACGGAGGGAGTATATATCATAGATGACCGTATTTATGGCCATGCATGACACATAGTAGTATAGCATTTATATATATATATATATATATATATATATATATATATATATATATATATATATATATATATATATATATATATATATATAGGACAAATGTTTCCTACAAGCAGTGGTAGTTACCACCACTATGCGTTTTGTATGTTGTATGTACTATCTGTCTAAACCGAGAGTATATAATGTAGTATGTAGTATATAATAATGATTAGGTAGTATATATACTAATTTTTAGGTAGTATGTACCATTTTTGAGTATGCTCTTTTTACGTACAAATATGTAGGTATTTCACAAATATAAAAAACTATGGGCTCATATGCAATTTTTCATGTAACTTGCTTTGGAATATCTTAGATATATTATATGAACATATTTAAAATAATAAAATAGTATACATAGTACCACATGGTAGTATATGAGACATGTGGGGTAACTACCACCGGGTGGTAGGATGGATTTTCCTATATATATATATATATATATATATATATATATATATATATATATATATATGTATGTATGTATGTATGTATGTATGTTAGGATATCTACCTATGTTACTGCTTCTTTGCCACATCATCATATTTTCTATTCCCAGGTGCATGATACCGGCTATGATACCCCCACTATGGCCATCCTAATAAGGCTGGTCGTAATATGGGAGTATCAAGCGGTATGATGCATGCCAACTAGACTTTTTGGATGATGTGGCACACAGTTAAATGATGAAAGAGAGGGTGTGTGGTATCATATCATGATACCGTATCATATTAAATGTTGTACTACTTTGTGTCATGCATGGTAATTAATAAGGAACCTAAGATACTAACTTATGATACTATGCATGCGCGCATTACGGAGGTATTGCCGATCATATACTAGTATCATGCATATATACTCCCTCCTTTCGGGTTTATAGGCTTATCTCAAAATTTTAAGTTTTCCATTTTATAAGGCTCAATTTGGTTTTTCCCCATCACATGTCCAGATTCCAAGGTGCATTAAATCATTGCATGCAAGTATTAAGAGAAAGTTGACCAATGCATGTACTTTATATATGCATGCATGTATTGCAATTAATAAATTGGAAAACATAAATTTTTGAGGAAAACAAAAGCATTAATTGGGTGTTTTTCCAAACTACAAAAAGTATTCCACCACTCACCATCTACCTTGGTTGGTGAGATTTTTGAATTGAGCCCTATAAGGTTGGTTGTAATGGGGAGTATCATATATACTAGTAGTATCATGCATATATATGATAGTGTAGCTAGGATACTATTTCCGTAATGCATAATATCATAAGTTAACATCTTAGGTCGCCTTACTAATTGTCATGCATCACACAAAAGTAGTAGTACAACATTTAATATGAACGGTATCATGATATGATACCACATCCTCACTTGTGTGCCACATCATCCAGAAAGTCTAGTTGGCATGCATGATACCTCTTATGATAATACCATTACAACCAGCCAAAACCGGAAAGGAGGGAGTATGAGACTAGCCACAATGGAGAGTAGTACACTAGTAACATACACATATCCCTAGACTATATATGTTACTACCTTCATAGTGGGTAGTAACATACACATATCCTCTCTTGTGTGCCACATTGTCGGTGTCAAAACCGGCGGATCTCGGGTAGGGGGTCCCGAATTGTGCGTCTAAGGCGGATGGTAACAGGAGGCGGGGGACACGATGTTTATGTTGGGGAACGTAGTAATTTCAAAAAATTTCCTACGCACACTCAAGACCATGGTGATGGCATAGCAACGAGGGGAGAGGTACGTCCACGCACCCTCGAGACCGAAAGCGAAGCGTTATAACAACGCGGTTGATGTAGTCGACGTCTTCACGATCCGACCGATCCAAGCACCGAACGTCACGGCACCTCCGAGTTCTGCACACGTTCAGCTCGATGGCGATCCCGGACTCGATCCAGCAAAGTGTCGGGATGAGTTCGTCGACGACGGCATGGTGACGATGATGATGCTCCACCGACGCAGGGCTTCGCCTAAGCTCCGCGACAATATGACTTCTCCGGCGCAGGGCTTCGCCTAAGCTCCGCGACGATATGACCGAAGTGGAATATAGTGGAGGGGGGCACCGCACACGGCTAAGGAACGATCCGTAGATCAACTTGTTGAAGGAAATATGCCCTAGAGGCAATAATAAATGTTATTATTTATTTCCTTATATCATGATAAATGTTTATTATTCATGCTAGAATTGTATTAACCGGAAACATAATACATGTGTGAATACATAAACCTACAGAGTGTCACTAGTATGCCTCTACTTGACTAGCTCGTTAATCAAAGATGGTTATGTTTCCTAACCATGAACAAGGAGTTGTTATTTGATTAATGGGATCACATCATTGGTTGAATGATCTGATTGACATGACCCATTCCATTAGCATAGCACCTGATCGTATAGTTTGTTGCTAGTGCTTTTCTTCATGACTTATACATGTTCCTATGACTATGAGATTATGCAACTCCCGTTTGCCGAGGAACACTTTTGGTGCTACCAAGCGTCACAACGAATCTGGGTGATTATAAAGGTACATTACAGGTGTCTCGAAGGTACATGTTGGGTTGGCATATTTGAGATTAGGATTTGTCACTCCGATTGTCGGAGAGGTATCTCGGGCCCTCTCGGTAATGCACATCACATAAGCCTTGCAAGCATTGCAACTAAAGGTGTTAGTTGTGAGATGATGTATTACGGAGCGAGAAAAGAGACTTGCCGATGCGAGATTGAACTAGGTATTGGATACCGACGATCGAATCTCGGGCAAGTAACATACCGATGACAAAGGGAACAACGTATGTTGTTATCTTGATCGACCGATAAAGATCTTCGTAGAATATGTAGGAGCCAATATGGGCATCCAGGTCCCGCTATTGGTTATTGACCGAGAGGTGTCTCGGTCATGTCTACATAGTTCTCGAACCCGTAGGGTCCTTGCAACAAAGTTTCGATGGCATGTTATTATGAGTTTATATGATATTGATGTACGAAGGTTGTTCGAGTCCGGATGAGATCACGGACATGACGAGGAGTCTCGAAATGGTCGAGACATAAAGATTGATATATTGGAAGCCTATATTTGGACTCGGAATCACTCCGGGTGAAATTGGGAATTTTATAGAGTACCGGGGTTACGGAACCTCCCGGGAGTCAATGGGCCTTGATGGGCCTTAGTGGGAAAGAGAAAGGGGCCCTATAGCTGGCGCAGCCTTCCCCCTTCCTAGTCCTATTAGGATTAGGAGAGGGGTGGCGCCTCTCTCCCTCTCCCTTGGTCAAACCCTAGTTGGACTAGGATTTGGGGGAATCCTACTCCTAGTAGGAGTAGGACACCCTGATGCGCCTCCCTCTGGCCGGCCAGCCCCTCCCTTCCCTCCTTTATATCTGAGGCAGGGGCACCCCATGACACACAAGTTGATCGATTAGATCGTTCCTTAGCCGTGCGGTGCCCCTTCCACCAGATTACACTAATATTCAGCGAATGCGGATTGAGAGATATGAAGTCTCCAATAAGTTCTGGCTGTAAGATGGAGAGAATGGATTGTCGGTGAGCATATACTCGGAATGTGCGGATATAACAATCACTTGATTCAGCTGGGAGTTAATCTTCGGATGATTGCGTCATTGACAGAATTCTCAATCCTGCCACAAGCTACAAAGCCGTGATGAACTATAATATGCAAGGATGACCAAAACTATGCCGAGCTCTTGGCGATCTTTGAAAGCAGCGGAGTAGAAATCAAAAGGAGCATCAAGTGTTGATGGTTAACAAAACCACTAGTTTCAGAAAAAGGCAAAGGAAAGAAAAGGAAACTTCAAAAGAGCAGCAAGCAAGTTCTTTGATCAGAAAAACCAAATCTGGTCCTAAGCACAGAAGAAAGTGCTTCTATTGCAAGCGGGCTGGTCCTTTGAGCGGAACTGCCCCAAGTATTTGGCGGATAAGAAGGATGGCAAGGTTAACAAGGTATATGTGATATATATTATTGATGTGTACCTTACTAATACCATGATGCTTTTGGGTATAATCTGGTTACATTGCTAATATTTGCAACTGAAGCAGGGGCTGGATTAGCGAAGATTGGCTAAGGGCGAGAGGTGATGATGCGTGGGAAATGGTTCCAAAATCGATGTGATCATGATCGACACGCTACCTCTACATCTACCTTGGGATTAGTATTAGACCTAAATAATTGTTATTTAGTACCATCGTTGAGCATGAACATTATATCTGGATCTTGTTTGATGCGAGGCGGTTATTCATTCATCGAGAGAATAATGGTTGTTCTATTTTATGAATAATATCTTTTATGGTCATGCACCATTGAAGAATGGTTTGTTTTACTTAATCTTGATAGTAGTGATACACATATTCATAATGTTGAAACCAAAAGATGCAGAGTTGATAATGATGGTGCAACTTATTTGTGTACCGTTTAGGTCATATCGATGTAAGCGCATGAAGAAACTCCATCTGATGGACTTTTGGAGTCCTTGATTATGAATCTTGGCACTTCGAACCGTGCCTTATGGGCAAGATACTAAAACACGTTCTCCGGAACTATGGAAAACAACAGTTATTGATCATTATATTTTTAAAGGCTTCAAATAGCAACGAAATTTCGATATTTCTTCCCGAACGATTATTGAACTTTACTGCGTTTAAATAAAGAAATTAAAAGCTTGGTTTGGATTTAGAAAATTTTAAGAATTTGTTTGGGTTTCGGGATTTCAAAAAACTTTTAAATTTTTCTTTGGGAAATTAAAGGGAAACCCGGAAAAAAGATGGTTTAAGACCTTTTGGCTTTTTTCAAAAAGGGGGAAGCCCAAATTTGGAGTTTAAAAAGATAAAAAGGCAAAGGAAATAATAGTTTGTTTTTTTGATGTTAAAATTTCTTTACTTTAAGGGCCGCCCAAATGGACTTTCCAAAAAAATTTTTAAAGTTAAAAGTTATATGGGAGGCGAGAGTTGGTTGCGCTGAATCAACCTTAGCCTTATGGCGGAAGCTCTCAGTGAATAAGCTTTGATAGGGTCAAAGCATTTGGTTTTGAACTTTTGGAAGCTATTTACAGAAAGTGATGGTCTGTACATTTACA
Organism: Aegilops longissima; assembly: GCA_021605205.1. NCBI lineage: Eukaryota > Viridiplantae > Streptophyta > Magnoliopsida > Poales > Poaceae > Aegilops > Aegilops longissima. The sequence continues at coordinate 150,952,916 of CM038679.1, forward strand.
TTTATAGTGGATGCATATTATTGATGGAATGATAATTGGATAGCTAAAGGCATACTTGATAATTTTATGAACCTCGGAATTTAATTATTGGGATAAGTTTAATGATCAAGGTATAGGACTTCAAGACATCCTGTAGTTTGAAAAAGTCAAATGATCAGAGAAGTTTGCGGTTATGGTGTGAAGTGAGAAACTCCCTGGAGATGGAAGAACCTCTTGCTAGTTTCGTTCAATCTTCTAGGAAGGTGCTTGAGTTGGTCAAAGATCTGTTGACGTGAACTATCTGGAAAACGGTTGTTCTCATACGTACAAGTAAGCGTTACGTTGCAGCTTTATGATCGCATCAATGCAAGATGTATAATTAGTGAGGTTTGCATCAACAAGGGTCGGATTAATGAGGATAATGCTAGCTATAATGGATAGTGGATGTTGCAAGACACGAGTCATAGGTCGTATGTACATAGTTGTATCGAGTGATCAATAGATAATTATCTGATCCTCTTTGTAGCGATCAATGTTACTGGTTGAAGTTGCCATTGCACAGGAAGCTTCCTTGCGATGACGTGTTCCAGTAACGGACAACAGATGCAGAAATGTTTCACTCTCATCCAAGGATTTAGGTCAATGGTATAGGAGCACAGTGCACTGAAACTACTGCAAGATAGCATGATAACTGAGATATGATTGCAACGTTCTAAGCTCTTAGAAGATATAATTCATTGATTGTACAAGTGGTCAAGTTTATGCCGATGGGTTGTTGATCCGAATCATTCTAATGTGCAATCGGATGTGTATTATTGAATCTAGGCATAGCTGGAGACGTGTCGAAAGGCGCATTGATCATGAAGCTGAATAAGATTGATTGATATAACCCATCAATACATGTGTGAATACATAAACCTCTGAGTGTCACTAGTATGCCTCTACTTGACTAGCTCGTTAATCAAAGATGGTTATGTTTCCTAACCATGAACAAGGAGTTGTTATTTGATTAATGGGATCACATCATTGGTTGAATGATCTGATTGACATGACCCATTCCATTAGCATAGCACCTGATCGTATAGTTTGTTGCTAGTGCTTTTCTTCATGACTTATACATGTTCCTATGACTATGAGATTATGCAACTCCCGTTTGCCGAGGAACACTTTGGGTGCTACCAAAGCGTCCTGGCGTAGCTGGGTGATTATAAAGGTACATTACAGGTGTCTCAGAAGGTACATGTTGGGTTGGCATATTTGAGATTAGGATTTGTCCTCCGATTGTCGGAGAGGTATCTGGGGCCCTCGGTAATGCACATCACATAAGCCTTGCAAGCATTGCAACTAAATGTGTTAGTTGTGAGATGATGTATTACGGAGCGAGAAAAGAGACTTGCCGATGTGAGATTGAACTAGGTATTGGATACCGGCGATCGAATCTCGGGCAAGTAACATACCGATGACAAAGGGAACAACGTATGTTGTTATCGCGGATCGACCGATAAAGATCTTAGTAGAATATGTAGGAGCCAATATGGGCATCCGGGTCCCGCTATTGGTTATTGACCGGAGAGTGTCTCAGTCATGTCTACATAGTTCTCGAACCCGTAGGGATCGCTGCAACAAAGTTTCGATGGCGATGTTATTATGAGTTTATATGATATTGATGTACGAAGGTTGTTGAGTCCCGGATGAGATCACGGACATGACGAGGAGTCTCGAAATGGTCGAGACATAAAGATTGATATATTGAAGCCTATATTTGACTCGGAATCACTCCGGGTGAAATTGGAATTTTACCGAGTACCGGGGTTACCTGGAACCTCCGGGGAGTCAATGGGCCTTGATGGGCCTTAGTGGGAAAGAGAAAAGGGGGCCCTATAGCTGGCCGCAGCCTTCCCCCCTTCCCTAGTCCTATTAGGATTAGGAGAAGGGGGTGGCGCCCCCTCTCTCCCTCTCCCCTTGGTCAAACCCTAGTTGGACTAGGATTTGGGGGAATCCTACCCTAGTAGGAGTAGGACACCTGTGCGCCTCCCTCCGGCCGGCCAGCCCCTCCCTTCCCTCCTTTATATCTGGGCAGGGGGCACCCCATGACACACAAGTTGATCGATTAGATCGTTCCCTAAGCCGTGTGCGGTGCCCCTTCCACCAGATTACACCTCGATCATACCGTAGCGGAGCTTAGGCGAAGCCCTGCGGCGGTGGAACATCATCATCGTCACCACGCCGTCGTTGTGACCGGAACTCTCCCTCGACACTCGGCTGGATCGGAGTTCGAGGGACGTCATCGAGCTGAACGTGCAGAACTCGGAGGTGCCGACACGTTCGGTGCTTGGATCGGTCGGGTCGTGAAGACGTACGACTACATCAACCGCGTTGTTATAACGCTTCCGCTTTCGGTCTACGAGGGTACGTGGACAGACACTCTTCCCTCTCGTTGCTATGCCATCACCATGGTCTTGCGTGATCGTAGGAAAATTTTTGAAATTACTACGTTCCCCAACACTTGTGTGTCTGGGGTGCCCCCCTGCCCCGTATATAAAGGAGCAAGGAAGTGCGGCCAGCCAAGGGGGCGCGCTGAGGAGTCCTACTCCCACCGGAGTAGGACTCCCCTTTCCTAGTTGGATTAGGATTGGAGGAGGAAGAGGGAAGGGGCGCCGCCTCTCCTTGTCCTATTCGACCAGAGGAGGGGGCGCGCGCCTGCCCTGGCCGGCCCTTCCTCTTCTCTATGGCCCATCAAGGCCCATAGACCCCCGGGGTTCCGGTAACCCCGGTGTTCCGAACTTCCTGCTTTCATCCGAACCTTTCCAAGTCCAAACATAGGCTTCCAATATATCAATCTTTATGTCTCGACCATTTCGAGACTCCTCGTCATGTCCGTGATCACATCAGGGACTCGAACAACCTTCGTACATCAAAACTTATAAACTCATAATGAACTGTCATCAAACGTTAAGCGTGCGGACCCTACGGGTTCGAGAACTATGTAGACATGACCTAGAACCATTCTCGGTCAATAACCAATAGCGGAACCTGGATGCCCATATTGGTTCCTACATATTCTACGTAAGATCTTTATCGGTCAAACCGCATAACGACATCGCTTGTTCCCTTTGTCATCGGTATGTTACTTACCCGAGATTCGATCGTCGGTATCCAATACCTAGTTCAATCTCGTTATCGTAAGTCTCTTTACTCGTTCCGTAATACATCATCTCACAACTAACTCATTAGTTGTAATGCTTGCAAGGCTTATGTGATGTGTATTACCGAGAAGGCCAGAGATACCTCTCCGACAATCGGAGTGACAAAACCTAATCTCAAATACGCCAACCCAACAAGTACCTTTGGAGACACCTGTAGTACTCCTTTATAATCACCCGATTACGTTGTGACGCTTGGTAGTACCCAAAGTGTTCCTCCGTAAACGGAGTTGCATAATCTCATAGTTACAGGAACATGTATAGGTCATGAAGAAAGCTTTAGCAATATACTAAACGATCAAGTGCTAAGCTAACGGAATGGGTCATGTCAATCACATCATTCTCCTAATGAGGTGATCCCATTAATCAAATGACAACACATGTCTATGGTTAGGAAACACAACCATCTTTGATTAATGAGCTAGTCTAGTAGAGGCATACTAGTGACTATCTATTTGTCTATGTATTCACACATGTATTATGTTTCGGTTAATACAATTCTAGCATGAATAATAAACATTTATCATGGTATAAGGAAATAAATAATAACTTTATTATTGCCTCTAGGGCATATTTCCTTCATCTCCCACTTGCACTAGAGTCAATAATCTAGATTACACAAGAATGATTCTAACACCCATGGAGTCTTGGTGCTGATCATGTTTTGCTCGTGGAAGAGGCTTAGTCAACGGGTCTCGCAACATTCAGATCCGTATGTATTTTGCAAATCTCTATGTCTCCCACTTGGACTTGGTGCGAATGGAATTGAAGCGTCTCTTGATATGCTTGGTCCTGTTAGAAATCTGGATTCCTTTGCCAAGGCAATTACACCAAAGATTGTCACGTAAGATCTTCATTGGTCCCGATGCACTAGGTATGACACCTAGATCGGAAATGAACTCTTTCATCCAGACTCCTTCATTTGCTGCTTCCAAGCAGCTATGTACTCCGCTTCACATGTAGATCCCGCCACGACGCTTTGTTTAGAACTGCACCAACCGACAGCTCCACCGCTTAATAAAACACGATCCGGTTTGCGATTTAGAATCGTCCGGATCAGTGTCAAAGCTTGCATCGACGTAACCATTTACGACTAGCTCTTTGTCACCTCCATACGAGAAACATATCCTTAGTCCTTTTCGGTATTTCAGGATGTTCTTGACCGCTGTCCAAATGATCCACTCTGGATTACTTTGGTACCTTCCTGCCAAGCTTACAGCTAAGCATACGGCAGTCAGGTACACAAGATTGCATACATGATAGAGCCTATGGCTGAAGCATAGGAACATCTTTCATTTTCTCTCTATCTTCTCTGTGGTCGGGCATTGAGTCCGACTCAATCTTACACCTTGTAACATGTAAAAACCTTTCTTTGCCTGATCCATTTTGAACTTCTTCAAAACTTTATCAAGGTATGTGCTTTGTGAAAGTCCAATTAAGCGCCTTGATCTATCTCTATAGATCTTGATGCCCAATATGTAAGCAGCTTCACCGAGGTCTTTCATTGAAAACTTTTATTCAAGTATCCTTTATGCTATTCAGAAATTCTATATCATTTCCAATCAATAATATGTCGTCCACATATAATATCGAAATGCTACAGAGCTCCCACTCACTTTCTTGTAAATACAGGCTTCTCCAAAAGTCTCATATAAAACCATATGCTTTGATCACACTATCAAAGCGCTTATTCCAACTCCGAGAGGCTTGCACAGACCATAAATTGATCGTTGGAGCTTGCACACTTTGTTAGCACCCTTGGATCAACAAAACCTTCTCGTTGCATCATATACAACTCTTCTTCCTAGAAATCCATTCAAGAATGCAGTTTTACATCCATTTGCCAAATTTCATAATCATAAAATGCGCAATTGCTAACATGATTCGGACAGACTTAAGCATCGCTACGGGTGAGAAAGTCTCATCGTAGTCAACCCCTTGAACTTGTCGAAAACCTTTCGCAACAAGTCGAGCTTTGTAGACAGCTACATTACCATCGGCGCCGGTCTTCTTCTTAAAGATCCATTTATTCTCAATGGCTTGCCGATCATCGGCAAGTCAACCAAAGTCCATACTTTGTTCTCATATATGGATCCCATCTCAGATTTCATGGCTTCCAGCCATTTCATGAATCTGGGCTCACCATCGCTTCTTCATAATTTGTAGGTTCGCCATGGTCAAGTAACATGACTTCCGAATAGGATTACCGTACCACTCTGTGCGTATTTTACTCTGGTTGACCCACGAAGTTCAAGAGAAACTTGATCCAAGCTTCATGATCATCATCATTAGTTTCCTCACTAATTGGTGTAGTTGTCACAGAACCGTTTCTTGTGATGAACTACTTTCCAATAAGGGAGCAGATACTGATTATCTCATCAAGTTCTACTTTCCTCCCACTCACTTCTTTCGAGAGAAACTCCTTCTCTAGAAAGGATCCGAATTTAGCAACGAAAACCTTGCCTTCAGATCTGTGATAGAAAGTGTACCCAACAGTCTCCTTTGGGTATCCTATGAAGACACATTTCTCCGATTTGGGTTCGAGCTTATCTGGTTGAAGTTTCTTCACATAAGCATTGTAGCCCCAAACTTTAAGAAACGACAACTTTGGTTTCTTGCCAAACCACAGTTCATACTGGTGTCGCCTCAACGGATTTAGATGGTGCCCTATTTAACGTGAATGCGGCCGTCTCTAAAGCATATCCCCAAAACGATAGCGGTAAATCGGTAAGAGACATCATAGATCGCAGCATATCAAGTAAAGTACGATTACGACGTTCGGACACACCATTTATCTGTGGTGTTCGGGTGGCGTGAGTTGTGAAACTATTCCACATTGTTTCAAATGTAAACCAAACTCAGAACTCAAATATTCTCCTCCACGATCCGATCGTAGAAACTTTATTTTCGTTGTTACGATGATTTTCACTTCACTCAAACTCTTTGAACTTTTCAAATGTTTCAAATTTGTGTTTCATTAAGTAGATATACCCATATCTGCTCAAATCATCTGTGAAGGTGAGAAAATAATGATACCCGCCCGTGCCTCAACATTCATTGGACCACAAACATCAAGATGTATGATTTCCAACAAATCAGTTGCTCGCTCCATAGTTAGGAGAACGGCGTTTTGGTCATCTTGCCCATGAGGCACGGTTCGCAAGTACCAAGTGATTCATAATCAAGTGATTCCGAAGCCCATCAAGATGGAGTTTCTTCATGCGTTTTACACCGATATGACCTAAACGGCAATTGCTACAAATAAGTTGCATTATCATTATCAACTCAGCATCTTTTGGTTTCAACACTATGAATATGTGTATTACTACTATCGAGATTCAATAAAATAGACCACTCTTCAAGGGTGCGTGACCATAAAAGATATTACTCATATAAATAGAACAACCATTATTCTCTGATTTAAATGAATAACCGTCTCGCATCAAACAAGATCCAGATATAATGTTCATGCTCAACGCGGCACCAAATAACAATTATTTAGGTCTAAAACTAATCCCGAAGGTAGATGTAGAGGTAGCGTGCCGACCGCGATCACATTGACTTTGGAACCGTTTCCACAGCATCGTCACCTCGTCCTTTGCCAAGTGCTCGTCTATTCCGTAGTCCCCTGCTTCGAAGTTGCAAATATTAGCAACAGTAACCAGTATCAAATACCAAAGTGCTACTACGAGATCTAGTAAGGTACACATCAATAACATGTATATCACATATACCTTTGTTCACCTTGCCATCCTTCTTATCCGCCAAATACTTGGGGCAGTTCCGCTTCGAGGTCCAAATCCGCTTGCAGTAAAACACTCGTTTCAGGCTTAGGTCCAGACTTGGGTTTCTTCTCTTGAGCAGCAACTTTCTTGCTGTTCTTTTGAAGTTTCCTTCTTCTTTCCTTTGCCCTTTTCTTGAAACTAGTGGTCTTGTTGACCATCAACACTTGATGTTCTTTCTTGATTTCTACCTCCATGCTTTTAGCATTGCGAAGAGCTCGGAATTGTTTTGGTCATCCTTGCATATTATAGTTCATCACGAAGCTCTTGTAGCTTGGTGGCGTGATTGGAGAATTCTGTCAATGACACTATCATCCGGAAGAGTAACTCCCAGTTGAATCAAGTGATTATTATACCGGACATTTTGAGTATATGTTCACCGTGAACTATTCTCCTCCATCTTGCAGCTATAGAACTTATTGGAGACTTCATATCTCTCAATCCGGGCATTTGCTTGAAATATTAACTTCAACTCTGGAACATCTCATATGCTCCATGACGCTCAAAACGTCGTTGAAGACCCGGTTCTAAGCCGTAAAGTATGGCACACTTGAACTATCGAGTAGTCATCGCTTTGCTGCTCGCCAGACGCTCACAACTTCGGCGTAGCTCTGCAGCAGGCCTCGCACCCAGCGGTGCTTCCGGGACGTAATTCTTCTGTGCAGCAATGAGGATAATCCTCGTTACGGACCCAGTCCGTGTAATTGCTATCATCATCTTTCAACTTTGCTTTCTCAAGGAACGCATTAAAATTCAACGGAACAACAAAGACGAGCCATCTATCTACAATAAACATAGACAAGCAAAATACTATCGGTACTAAGTTCATGATAAATTTAAGTTTAATTAATCATATTAAAAACCTCCCACTTAGACAGACATCTCTCTAGTCATCTAAGTGATTACGTGATCCAAATCAACTAAACCATGTCCGATCATCACGTGAGATGGAGTAGTTTCAATGGTGAACATCACTATGTTGATCATATCTACTATATGATTCATGCTCGACCTTTCGGTCTCCGTGTTCCGAGGCCATATCTGTTATATGCTAGGCTCGTCAAGTTTAACCTGAGTATTCCGCGTGTGCAACTGTTTTGCACCCGTTGTAGATGGACGAAACTTATCACACCCGATCATCACGCGTGGTGTCCGGGTACTACGAACTTTGGCAACGGTGCATACTCAGGGAGAACACTTCTTGATAATTTTTAGTGATAGATCATCTTATAATGCTACCGTAAATCAAAGCAAGATAAGATGCATAAAGGATAAACATCACATGCAATCAATATAAGTGATATGATATGGTCATCATCATCTTGTGCTTGTGATTCCATCGCCAAGCACCGCCATGATCACCATCGCCACCGGCGCGACACCTTGATCTCCATCGTAGCATCGTTGTCGCCTCGCCAACTATTGCTTCTACGACTATCGCTACTGCTTAGTGATAAAGTAAAGGAATTACATGGCGCTTGCATTTCATACAATAAAGCGACAACCATATGGCTCCTGCCGATTGCCGATAACTCGGTTACAAAACATGATCATCTCATACAATAAAATATAGCATCACGCCTTGACCACATCACATCACAACATGCCCTGCAAAAACAAGTTAGACGTCCTCTACTTTGTTGTTGCAAGTTTTACGTGGCTGCTACGGGCTGAGCAAGAACCGTTCTTACCTACGCATCAAAACCACAACGATAGTTTGTCAAGTTGGTGCTGTTTTAACCTTCGCAAGGACCGGCGAGCCACACTCGGTTCAACTAAAGTGAGAGAAACCGACACCGCCGTCACCTTTAAGCAACTAGTGCTCAAGCGGTGAAACCAGTCTCGCGTAAGCGTCGCGTAATGTCGGTCCGGCCGCTTCATCTCACAATACCGCCCGAACCAAAGTATGACATGCTGGTAAGCAGATGACTTATATCACCCACAAATCATTTGTGTTCTACTCGTGCACATGACATCAACGCATAAAACCAGGCTCGGATGCCATTTGTGGGGAACGAGTAATTTCAAAAAATTCCTACGCACACTCAAGACCATGGTGATGGCATAGCAACGAGAGGGAGAGTGTCCGTCCACGTACCCTCGAGACCGAAAGCGAAGCGTTATAACAACGCGGTTGATGTAGTCATCGTCTTCACGATCCGACCGATCCAAGCACCGAACGACGGCACCTCCGAGTTCTGCACACGTTCAGCTCGATGGCGATCCCGGACTCCGATCCAGCAAAGTGTCGGGGATGAGTTCCGTCAAGACGACGGCGTGGTGACGATGATGATGCTCAACCGGCGAGGGCTTCGCCTAAGCTCGCGACGATATGACTTCTCCGCGCAGGCTTCGCTTAAGCTCATGACGATATGACCGAAGTGGAATATAGTGGAGGGGGCACCGCACACGGCTAAGGAACGATCCGTAGATCAACTTGTGTGTCCGGGTGCCCCCTGCCTCAGATATAAAGGAGCAAGGGGTGCGGCCAGCCCAGAGGCGCGCTGGAGAGTCCTACTCCCAGGAGTAGGACTCCCCCTTCCTAGTTGGATTAGGATTGGAGGAGGGGAAGAGGGAAGGAGGCACCCCCTCTCCTTGTCCTATTCGGACTAGAGGGGAGGGGGCGCTGCCTGCCTGGCCGCCCTTCCTCTTCTCTCTATGGCCCATCAAGGCCCATAGACCCCGGGGTTCCGTAACCCGGTGTTCAATAACTTCCTGTTTTCATCCGAACCTTTCCAAGTCCAAACATAGGCTTCCAATATATCAATCTTTATGTCTCGACCATTTCGAGACTCCTCGTCATGTCCGTGATCACATCCGGGACTCGAACAACCTTCGGTACATCAAAACTTATAAACTCATAATGAACTGTCATCGAAGCGTTAAGCGTGCGGACCCTACGGGTTCGAGAACTATGTAGACATGACCTAGAACCATTCTCGGTCAATAACCAATAGCGGAACCTGGATGCCCATATTGGTTCCTACATATTCTACGAAGATCTTTATCGGTCAAACCGCATAACGATATCGTTGTTCCCTTTGTCATCGGTATGTTACTTACCCGAGATTCGATCGTCGGTATCCAATACCTAGTTCAATCTCGTTACGGTAAATCTCTTTACTCGTTCCGTAATACATCATCTCACAACTAACTCATTAGTTGTAATGCTTGCAAGGCTTATGTGATGTGTATTACCGAGAAGGCCAGAGATACCTCTCCAGAGCAATCGGAGTGACAAAACCTAATCTCAAATACGCCAACCCAACAAGTACCTTTGGAGACACCTGTAGTACTCCTTTATAATCACCCGATTACGTTGTGACGTTTGGTAGTACCCAAAGTGTTCCTCCGTAAACGGAGTTGCATAATCTCATAGTTACAGGAACATGTATAGGTCATGAAGAAAGCATTAGCAATATACTAAGCGATCAAGTGCTAAGCTAACGGAATGGGTCATGTCAATCACATCATTCTCCTAATGAGGTGATCCCATTAATCAAATGACAACACATGTCTATGGTTAGGAAACACAACCATCTTTGATTAATGAGCTAGTCTAGTAGAGGCATACTAGTGACTATCTGTTTGTCTATGTATTCACACATGTATTATGTTTCCGGTTAATACAATTCTAGCATGAATAATAAACATTTATCATGGTATAAGGAAATAAATAATAACTTTATTATTGCCTCTAGGGCATATTTCCTTCAGTTTACCCAGGTTCGGGCCCTCTCCACGAAGGCAATACCCTACTTCCTGCTTAATTGATCTTGATGATATGAGTATTACAAGAGTTGATCTACCATGAGATCGTAGAGGCTAAACCCTAGAAGCTAGCCTATGGTATGATTGTCGTTGTCTTACGGACTAAACCCCTCGGTTTATATAGACATCGGAGGGGGCTAGGGTTACACAGAGTCGGTTACAAGGGAGGAGATCTTCATATCCGTATTGCCAAGCTTGCCTTCCACGCCAAGGAGAGTCCCATCCGGACACGGGGCGAAGTCCTCAATCTTGTATCTTCATAGTCCAACAGTCCGGCCAAAGGATATAGTCCGGCTGTCCGGAGACCCCTTAATCCAGGACTCCCTCAGTAGCCCCTGAAACAGGCTTCAATGATGATGAGTCCGACGCGCAGATTTTTCTTCGGCATTGCAAGGCGGGTTCTTCCTCGGAGTACTCCATAGAAGATCTTGAACACAAGGACAGTGCCCGGCTCTGCAAAACAAGTTCCACATACCACCGTAGAGAGAGAGTGACATTTCCACAAATCTAATCTGCTGACACGTTTAGCAGCATGACATCATGCCATGGCCCGGTCATTATTCGAACCGTTTTTCTCAACCAGCACTGCACATATCGCGAGGCAACTTTCTTGCCACGTCTTGTCGAAGCAAAGATCGTGTCCCCTTATCACGGGATTCTCATCAATATGGGTGTGGGTAACCCAACCGCGCCATCAATTACGACGCTTGGGGAATAAGCGATTTTACCAGGCAAGTGGGGAGGCGCATCGCCTCTTCAGCCCTCATAAAGGGACGAGGATTTACCCATTTTTACCCACGCCTTCTTCCCCCTTGCTTATCCATTCCTGCGCACTCGAGCTCCAACGTCCAAGTTCACGTCTTCCTCCTCAAACCACTCCAAGCATGTCCGGAGCAGGAGGCAAGTGGATGGTCTCCTCCGTTACGGAGGAGAACATCACAAAGCTATGGGATGCCGGATATCTGTTCGCGGACATCACACACCGGCTGCCAGATGCGGGGCAGATCATCCCTATGCCCGAACCCTATGAGAGGGTGGTTTTCCTTACCCACTTCGTCCGGGGACTGGGATTTCCCCTCCACCCGTTTGTCCGCGGGCTCATGTTCTACAACGGGCTGGATTTTGACGACCTGGCCCGCAACTTCATCCTCAACATCTCGGTGTTTATCGTCGTGTGAGAGGCCTTCCACCGCATCAGGCCCCACTTCGGCCTGTGGCTGAAGACCTTCATTGTTAAACCGAAGGTGGTGGTCGGCCAACAAGCGGAGTGCGGAGGCGCCATGGTGGGCAAAATGCCTAATGTCACCTGGCTCGAAGGCTCCTATATGGAGACCATAAAGGGGTGGCAATCGGGGTGGTTCTACATCACCGAGCCGCGCGACACCAACAGGGTGGTGGCCCCCGAATTCCGGTCCAGAATCCCCACGCGGCTCACCTCCTGGAAAGAGAAGGGCCTGTCCTGGGGTTCATCGGTGGAGCTGACCGGACTCCAGAATTGAATCAAGAACATGATGAGCAAGAAAATCAAGCTTGTCAACGTGGTCCAGGTCATGCTCTTCCGCCGGATCCTCTCGTGCCAACGAAGGGCATTCAATTTATGGGAGTTCGACCCGGCCAAGCACTAGACGCTGCGAGAGCTCTTCGACACGACACACAAGGACGTCTGGAGGGTGCTGTTCAAGGGCGCCGAGGTACCTCCTCCCCTTATCGAGGACCGCGGACTCAGCGCAAAGCGCCATGCCAATCCGGTAAGTTTTTATATCTCACAGGATATTTATTTGCCCCAGTTTAATCATGTGCGGGATCTAAGCTTCCATGCCTGAAAGTGCGTTATATCGACTAGAGAGGGGGTGAATAGGCGATTTTTATGAATTCTTCACTGAGGAATTTGCCGGTGAGGAAATTCCTTAGCTAAGAACTACTTATAGCGGAATAAGTACTCTAAGTAAGCATAACGAGAATACGAGGCATGGTCATCATGATGAAATGAAGACAAGCATAGAGTACAAAAAGCGTAATCACAGGATAACACAAGATGAAGACAAACAGACTGAAGGAATTGAACTGGGGAAATTGAGAAAGTCTTCAGTCAAAGTCTTCAAACACAGATATGATGAAGCACTTAACACAGTAATGAGGAAATGAAAGAGTTGAGGAAATAGAACCAGTAAGCTTGGTGAAGACAATGATTTGGTAGACCAGTTCCAACTGTTGTCTCAGTTGTACGTCTGGTTGGAGCGGCTGAGTATTTAAACTCGAGAACACACAGTCCCGGACGCCCAGTCCTGAGCATGCAGCTCAGGACACCAAGTCCTCACCATATTCTCCTTGAACTAAGGTCACACAGACCTCGTCCAATCACTCGTGGTAAGTCTTCAGGCGACTTTCAAACCTTCACAAACTCGGTCACTCGGCGATCCACAATTCCTCTTGGATGCTCTAGACCATGACGCCTAACCGTCTGGAAGAAGCACAGTCTTCAAAGGTAACAGGCGTCGGATCCACGCAGGATCAATCTCTTCAATGATGCTCAATCACTTTGGGTTGTAGGTGTTTGGGTTTGGGTTTTCCTCACTTGATGATTTTCGCTCAAAGTCCTCGGAGGATGGGATGCTCTCAATTGACAAGTGTCGGTTTCTCTCGGGCAGCCAACCAGCTAGTGGTTGTAGGGGCGGCTATTTATAGCCTAGGAGCAACCCGACATGATAAGACATAAATGCCCTTCAATGATATGACTGTTAGGTAGATAAGATATTTTGGGACATTGCCAAGCAAGACATCAGCGGTCGAAATTTGAGGTTCAAATTCCTCGGGTCTATCATGTTCCTCCTTTGTGTAGGCAATCCTTTGGCGAATTCCTAACTCCTCGGTCGAACAAATTCCTCGTGACCGGAAGAACTTCGTCTACATCCTTTGAAGAAATTGACTGAACTGTATGAGATTTCAATGGCTTCACTTTCGAAGGGATTGGTAGGTGTAGGATTTTGAGTTGAGCATCACATGGAAATTTTTCCTTAGTATTTCCTCGACCCCCTTTAACGAAGACGGTGTTTCCTATGACTCAAGAAAGAAAACAAAACTACGAAAACAAAAGTCTTCACGCTTCATGTTCCTCAAATGAATACCAAGTCTTCAAGGTCACACCAATTTCTTCACTTTCAAAGTCTTCTAAAGTTTTGAGAATACCAAAGTCTTGATTGAAGAACTTCATTTTTAGGGTCGACTTTCTTTGTAAATATCAAACTCCTCATAGACTTATAGACTGTGTACACTCATAAATGCATTAGACCCTTAACCTATAAGTCTTCAATACACCAAAATCACTAAGGGGCACTAGATGCACTTACAATCTCCCCCTTTTTGGTGATTGATGACAATATAGGTTAAGTTTTCAATGGGGATAAACATATGAAGTGTAAATACGGATATTGAGGAATTTGATTGCAAGATATAGAAGAAGTCCCCCTGAAGATGTGCATTAGTGAGGAATTTGCTTTTGAGGCATTGCACACTTGAAGAGTTGAATCATGGAGATCTCCCCCTATATCTTGTAATTCATACACGCATTTGACAAGTAGTATGAAGAATTTGAAATGCATGATGAAATATGGTGACTGATGTAATTCAGCATGCGTGTATTAACATATAACAAGGAATAAGCATGCAGAAGAACACATCAAAAGTATCAGAGCACCACCGGATTTATGATTACAACTCGATCCAATAACGTTTCAGAAGAACGAGGGTTGTAACTTAGCAAAAAAACGCCCATATAATAGACCCGCTTGAAGACTAACTCAACTTTCCCCCCCTTTTTCATCGAATGATCAAAAGGATTGAAACTAAGGACTAACGCCCCTGAAGAATATCAAGTTGATGGAGGAGCGCCAGCGTTGTCGGGGTCGGTTGTCATAGTAGGGCCTGCCGTAGTGTCATCCAAGTCTTCATTTTCATCTGTGTCGCGCGATGAAGAATAAGAGTTGGCCACCAAGGAAGGAACCTTGACCTTCTTGTATTTCTTCGGAGGAGGTGCAGACCAGTCAAATTCTTCCTTCAGACCCATTTTCTTTAGATCTTCTTCGCTGTAGACATGAGACAGAATAGCCCAGGTACGGTTGAAGGTTTCATGGAGGTAGTATTGGTTTTTCTTCACTGCATTATGTGTTGAGGTCATGTTGTGAAGAATTGAACCAAACTGATGCTTTACCCATTTATGATTGCGATCAACTTTCTGATGAAGATGAGGAGTAACTCACGATCAGTCATCACCCTGGGTGTTGTGGCTTGAGGATTTTGCTTGGTAGAGTTGTTGGCGGCAGAGTCATGTGTGGCAGAGTCATCATTGGTTGAATAGGATGCAACCTTGCGAAATTGACCATCCAATGGATGAATGCCTTCATCTATCATAGCAGTTGCCTTGCCTTTATCATCAGCTGAGGAAAATGTCCGTTTGAGGACTTCAATCGGGGGCAAGTAGCTGCAGTGGTTCAGAGTGTCCGCCTTGTAATTGAGTGAAGACCTTGTCCTGATGAATCTCATAATCCATGGTGCATAAGGCTTCATCTCAAATGGTGACATAGCTATATTGGCCAGAGTCCTCATGAAGAAATCATGGAAATTGACGGGAACGCCATGAATGATATTGAAAAGCATATTCTTCATGATGCCAACGACTTCTTCATCATTTGAGTCGTGGCCTTTGATAGGACTCATTGTCTTCGACAGAATGCGATAGACAGTCCGAGGCACATACATTAATTCCTTGACGAGGAATTTGGTTCGAGGGGCCTGCCCTGGCTTCAAAGGCTTCATCAGCACTTGCTTGTAATGATTTGTAAGGTCAGGTTCACTGTAGACGCAACGAGCACCGTCAAGGGGAGGACTGAGTGGAAGGGCACGAAGCAATTGTTCTTGGTGCCTCAGAGTGAGTATTTTCTGACATCCAGTCCAGCACCCATGAGTTCACATCTTCATAATCTCCTGTGATGTGCAGCATCGCATAGAAGAGAAGAATGAGTTGTTCATTCCAATCACATATGTCAGTGCAGAAATTTAACAATCCAGCATCTTGAAGAACACTGAGGACTGGCTCGAAGCCCGGCTGAGATTCCATGTCCACATGAGGAATGTGTGCATGATAGAAGACTTTGTCTTTGTTGAATAGCACTGAGGAATAGAAATTGGCCTGGCTGGCCGTCTAGAAACGCCTCTTCCTTATGCGAGCAGAGTCTTAGGGGTTGTAATCTGTGAAGAACACATGCTCGCTAAAGAAATCTTCAGCCTTGAACTTTTGCTTGCGTGAGAATGGATCCTTTGGTTTGGGCAGAGGAGTGTTAGTGAGTTGCATCACAACCTCAGGAATCGCAATCTCAGGTTCTTCATGCTGAGGAATTTCTGGTTCCTCTTGATTCTTGATCTGCGTTGTCATATGATCGAAGAAGCGGGTTCTTCAAACACTAGTGGCTGGAATTTCTTCATGCATGCAGACGAGGTGGGGTGAGTTTCTTCAGAGCCCATTTGAACGGTTGGTGCAGGGACTGAGGTATTTGTTGTAGTGGGGTGAAGAGTGGAGAATTGGGGTGCTGACTTTCCCAAAAGTCATTGTTCATCACTGGCGTAGTACATCCAATATCCACGTCTTCATCTTCAATTTCTTCAATGCCAGCCTCTTCAGCTGTGAACTGAGGCATTGGCGAGGAAACAACTGGTGTTGAAGGGATCGTATCCACTTCAATTTCTTCATCAAACTGCTCTAACGAAGCAGCAGAATGATTTTCTTCATCAAATCCGCTAGGGATCACATATTATTCACCAAAAGGAACAAGGTTCTTTGATGGCATGGTGGAGATCGGAACAGCATCAATGGGATTTTCAAACGAGCTGGTCATAGGCTTCATTTTCTTCGGAGCTGAAGAATCTGAAGCAACTGATGCTTTCCTTTTCTTCACTGCAGCTCGCTCTGCAGCCTTGGTCTTCTTCACATCTGATGTAGATGGAAGGATAGGAGTTGGTGTAGGTGCAGGAGGAGCTGAGGAATCTGATTGATTTTCTTCAGGCGCAACTGAGCAGTTGCCCTGACTTCTTCATTTTCTCCAGGCGCACCACTAGTGGATTCCCTGGCAAGTTCTTCAGCGGCTGGTATGGAGTCATCAGCCCTGGAACTAACATTTTCTTCAGCAACCTGAAAGTCATCAGCGGTGCTGGCATGTTCTTCAGTAGGCTGAGCAGAAGCTTCAGCCTGAGGAACTTCCTATTGCGTTGGAGCTGCAACATTGGTGAACTTCTCAGTTAGTTTAACAAACCTGACTTTGGCTCCTTGCCAATCAGCATAATAACCATCGAAATCATCGCCGAGGGCTTTGATTTTAGACTGGATCTTTGTAAACTCATCAGTCGTCAAAGAGACAACATTTTTCCTCAAGAACTTCTCTTTCCTGTACTGAGCCTTCTTGATCTGCCTGGCCTTCTCAAATTTCCATTTCTCTTCAGAGATGAAATGGGTCAACATGTGACTTTGGCCAGGAGTCAATTTGAAATCAGGCATAGGAGTGTTTGGGTCCTTGTGCTAGAGATCAATGTAACCAAGGATCAACTTAGGATCCAATAGCATTGGCACAGTTGTGCCTTTGGCTCTAGCGGCCCTTTCTTGTCTGTCTCTGATGATTTCTGCAAGTTCATCATCATCAGCTTCATCGTCAGATGGCATTTGTAAGGCACCCTGTTTCTTCTTAGGACTTGGCCGAGGACCTCATCCAGCCGTTGCCTTTGTCTTCAGCAGAGTGGGGCTCGATGAAGAATTTGGTGCGGTGAGGAACTCATTTGAGACACGAGGCAATAGAGATTCCTGCGGTCCTTTGTACGTGGCGGATGCTGCAGTCTTGAGGACTTTGCTGAGCAGTGAGGACTTTGGAGGAGCAGGAGCAGCATGAGGAATTGGCCATGAGGGCTTTGAAGATTTTGGCCGTGAGGGCATTCTTTGAGAACTTGGCCGTGAGGGCACTGCTGGTGAAAGCACTTGGCTTGTAAAAGGGCTTCTTCGCCATTGATTTCCTAGGCTTGACAGAGGCCTCGAGTGGCAAAAAGCAGCAGCAGAGTCTTCATTGAATTTCCTCACCGCTTCTTTGGCTTGTCTAGCCAACTTGGCTTGGCGCTGGCCCATTCTTGGGAAAATCCTCACCACGCTTGATCTTTGGTGGGGTCACTTCTTGGCCAGTGCCAATGGAGCTCTTGGGCATGGAGGATTAAGTCTGAATTTCTTCATATATGTAACATCCCAAATTTCCTATTTGGAATGTTTTACAATTTTAGCTAAGCATCTATGCATTCTGTTTGAATTTGAGTGCCATTTGGAGTTTCAGAAGAGTTTTGAGTTTTCAAATTTGAATTCAAACTATGGCAAGTGGGAATCATTTCAAAAACTATGCTGATAAATACTTGATCAAAAGTATGAGAGGAGTAAACATGACACTCCAAAATATCGGAGGAAAGCAATGCCAAAAGTTTTGAATTCAAACTTGAGTTTTATTTGAATTTGAAAAAATGAATTTTATAAAGTTTGGATTTTGCCTTTGGAAAATGTTCAAATGATAGGAATATTCCTTGATCATTTTGGTATATATATGCCCTATATAAAATATTTATATTTTATAAGTTATCTCTATTTTGTTTTATTAAAAAATAAATTTAAAAAGAACCCCCCAGGCGCCAGCCAAAGCTTTGGCCGAGCCAGCCGATGAGGCACCCTTGGCGCCAGCGGCCCACCCTGCCCACCAGCGCGACCAGAGCAGCCCAGTGCGAGCCGACCTCCCCTCTTGAAACCTCTTGAGCCGGTCGCCCGACCGCGCGCCTCCTCCCTCTCTCTGCCAGGTGGGCCACCACCCGTCTTCAACCCCTCGCCCACGCCGTCGTGCCTGCCGCCGATCGCGGATCCGTGAGATCCGGATTCGATCCTCTCCCGATCGCCCCCCCCTTGCAAGCCGAGGCCCCCCTATTTAAACCCCTCCCCCCCCATTCCCCCTCGCCCCTCATGGAACCCTCCTCCTTCTCACTTTCTGGAGCCAGCCGAAACCGCCGCCGCCATTTTCATCGCCGCCGTCGCCCAAGACCTCCCGAGCCTCGCCGACTCCACCAAACACCCTCCTCGTCGCCCGCACCCACGGACCACTCCACCGACCTCCTCGGCGACCGGAGAGGCTTTCGACCGCCGCCCGCCGAGCTCGGTAAGCCAGGAGATCACCTCCCCGTCCGATTCGTTCTCGGCGGTTAGGATTAGAACACCCCGAAGGTAAGTTCTTTAATAAAACCGGTTCGACCGGTTTAGTTCCGGTTTAGTTTTAGTTAGGGTTTTTTTATTTAGCCCGGCCCGACTCGTTTAACCCTAGGGCCCGTTTAGTTTATATTACGCTCAGTGCGTAGGTTAGGCCCATTAGGCCATTTTCCATTTATTTTCGTTTTCTGTTTTAACAGAATAGTTCCAGATTTGAAAAATTCATATCTTTTATTCTGTTTAATATTTTTAGGTGATTCTTTTTTTGTTGGGTTGCAAATTTTATATAGTTTATGTAGAAAATATAATTAGCTATGTTAAAATTAATTAAAATTGCTTTAATTTAGTTTTAGTCAGAATAGTAAATCTGTCATAAAATGAGCTAGGAAAATTATTTTTAAATGATTCTTTTGTCCCAACTTTGTTTTAACATTGCCAAACCATAGAAATTAATTTGGGCATTTTAGGATTAATAAGAAAATAGTTTTAAGCATAATCTTGTTAATCCTAATTAATTAACTAGCTCTGTTTTCCTATTATTTAAATTAGTAAATAAATTTATTTTTCACATGTGATTGATTATTCTAGGATAGTTTCTGTCACTTTATAGGATGAACTTTTATTTATAATAAATAAAAGTTTTATTTTATTTTCTTAATAGAAATTGAATTAGGCCTAATAGGAGTTTCATAATAGATTTTAAATTGATTCTTTTTGCTCCTAGTTGCTTAAAGCATCCTTTTCTGTTAAGTTAACAAGAACTCATGCTTAGGTTATGTTGAGAAAAAAATTTGTTATATAAAAAACTATTTTTTTAGTTGTTGCTTGAAGTAGGAAAAACTTGAGTTGGTTTTTCTTTGAGTTTTCCCTTTGGGTTTTGATTTGTTGTTTGGTGTGTTATGTTACTATGTTGCTATGTTATGTGATCCTATGCTATATGCTTATTGTGATTATTGTTTGTCTCGGTAGAGTTTCCGGAGTGCGAAGCTTGCTACTACGAATCTTTAGCTTACGAGGATCATCAGCAAGGCAAGTCTTGATCATGTTATTTTCTATACCTATGATTTTTGAGCATTAGAAATTATACCACCCCCACCATGCATGCAGTAGTTGAAATTTTGAAGTTATTAATCTTGAGTAGTATCATGTGGTAGGATGAACCAATCCCCTTGTTACCATGACCCCGGGACGAAGTAGTTTACTTTGCTATGCTCGTAGACGGGTTTTGGTTGAGTGAAATTCATAAGCAAGATGTGAGAGTCAATGATGATGACAATCCCATGAACTACAATGATCAAGATGGACTTGAAATTCACTCTTTGGGTGGAGGGCGGTTGACGGGCACCTGGAGAACCCGGTGGTTGGCGGGATGCATGGAGAAGTGCCATGACATCTTGGAAAGCTTCACCCAGCCACGAAGAGGCGGATGGATGCCCCATTGACCGGAAGCTTACAATGCAGCCGCAAGCCATTATGGGCTCTGGTTGGGTCAACCCTAGTAGTGACGCTGGCTGGACGGTACTACGAGATGTAGAAGAACGGTAGGATTGGATGGGTACCGCAGTAGCTGAAGAACTCTTTGGAAGACCTGTTTCATTCGTCCGTCTTCAAACACCATGAAGTGCGAAGACTTAAAAGGAGGAATGATTCTTGCGGGTAAAGTCGCAAACCTATGCGAGTTAAAGATCTAATCGATTAGCCGTGTCCCGATTACGGACAATTTGAGCCTCTGGAACTTGGAAGTATTTGGAAATCTCAACACTAAAACTAATGAATTAATTTGAGGGTTTGTGACTTAATAATTTGGGAATGAGATATTGGTTGGCGGAACCATCTCAATAACTACCAACAATTTGTAGTAATTTTTGCAAGCAAGTCCTTTGTAGTAGGAGAAAATTGGCTTTTAGCAAAATGATGAAACTTAGAGCCCCAAAGCCAAAATGCATATAGTGTTAGAAATTTTATTATTGTTATTCTCTTCATGACTTGCCGACTTATTCAAAAGCTGACCTACACGGCTGCAACGTCTTATGTTGCGTAGATTTATTCGATCGGGGTGAGGCTACGCTCCGCGCTTAGCGATTGCCCTTTGAGTCGGATGGACTCGCTATTTAAATCTCACGCTTCGCAGCTTATTTTAGTTTATTTCTCATGAGTTGGCCTTGAGCGAATTTATTCTCTTGTAATAAAGACTCTATATGAGAATCGTGTAATAAATTCAGGTGTGATTGAACTTTGATTATTTCATCGATGTCTTTGTGAGTACCGGCATGATCTTGGGATGGAATACATACCACGAGACTTGGTGAGCATTAGAAATTATACCACCCCACCATGCATGCGATAGTTGAAAATTTGAAGTTATTAATCTTGAGTAGTATCATGTGGTAGGATGAACCAATCCCTTGTTACCATGACCGGGATGAAGTAGTTTACTTTGCTATGCTCGTAGATGGGTTTTGGTTGAGTGAAATTCATAAGCAAGATGTGAGAGTCAATGATGATGACAATCCCATGAACTACAATGATCAAGATGGACTTGAAATTCACTCTTTGGGTGGAGGACGGTTGACGGGCACCTGGAGAACCCGGTGGTTGGCGGGATGCATGGAGAAGTGCCATGACATCTTGCGGAAAGCTTCACCCAGCCACGAAGAGGCGGATGGATGCCCCATTGACGGAAGCTTACTGTGCAGCCGCAAGCCATTATGGGCTCTGGCTGGGTCAACCCTAGTAGTGACGCTGGTGGGCGGTACTACGAGATGTAGAAGAGCGGTAGGATTGGATGGGTACCGGAAGTAGCCAGAAGAACTCTTTGGAAGACCCTGTTTCATTCGTCTCGTCTTCAAACACCATCAAGTGCGAAGACTTAAAAAGGAGGGAATGATTCTTGCGGGTAAAGTGCGCAAACCTCTGCAGAGTTAAAGATCTAATCGATTAGCCGTGTCCCCGGTTACGGACAATTTGAGCCTCTGGAACTTGGAAGTATTCGGAAATCTCAACATTAAAACTAATGAATTAAATTGAGGGGTTATGACTTAATAATTTGGGAATGAGATATTGGTTGGCGGAACCATCTCAATAACTACCAACAATTTGTAGTAATTTGCAAGCAAGTCCACTGTAGTAGGAGAAAATTGGCTTTTCGCAAAATGATGAAACTTAGAGCCCCACAGCCAAAATGCATATAGTACTAGCAATTTTATTATTGTTATTCTCTTCATGACTTGCCAGCTTATTCAAAAAGCTGACCTACACGGCTGCAACGTCTTATGTTGCAGAGGTTTATTCCGATCAGGAGTGAGGCTACGCTCCGCGCTTGGCGATTGCCCTTTGGAGTCGGATGGACTCGCTATACTTCTACGCTTCCGCAGCTTATTTTAGTTTATTTCTCATGAGTTGGCCTTGAGCCGAATTTATGCTCTTGTAATAAAGACTCTATATGAGAATCGTGTAATAAATTCAGGTGTGATTGAACTTTGATTATTTCATCGATGTACTGTGAGTACCAGCATGATCTTGGGATGGTACAGACACAGAGACTTGACTGATTTTGGGTCAGGTCGCTACAATATACTTTGGAGTTACATACCTGTACTCCCTCCATTCTCTTTCCCATCTCCTTTGAATCCTCTGTATGCGCACCTTGCGCTGATTTTTGTTCTCCTTTCCAAACTTGGCCTCATCAGGTGTGCAGTAGTCTTTGTAAATGTCCTCAGGGATCTCAAAAGCAGTCATGACCTCAGGCTTCTTTCCTCCTTTCTGTGGCTTCTTACCATCTGCCATTTTCTTCAGTTGAGGAATTTGAACAATCGAATTCTCTGAAGAAGTATGAAACTTTCTTCGAGGAACGCTGAAAATGAGTTAAGTTGATGAGAACCTAGTGATTCAGCAGCGGACATGAGTACCTGTGAACAGAGTATAGTTGCGAGGAATTTGGAGAGGTCATATGCGTTCTCAGAAGGTTTTTCAAAAAGAACAAGTTTGAGGAATTTGACCAGATGAGCCTTGAGGAATTTCACTAAGCATTCTTTGTCTTAGGTTCCAGAGTTGTATAGATCGAAGATCCACACAATTAAGGAATCTTGAAAAAATGATGCTTAGAGAAATGAATCAAGAACAGATGACTAGTGAGGTGTTTTGTGTGTGAGGATTTGAAGAATAAAACACCTTTGAAGATTTTATAGAGAAAATTTGAATCAAAGAGGGCAGTAAAAATAACTTTTAATTACCCTGGACGAAGAACATGACGAACAGTGAGGTGCAGAAGTGAAGTTCGTTTGTGTAGATCATCCACGCCCTAACTCGGCGGAGGAAGACAGCTACGGCGGCGGCGGAGTGAAGATTTCCATGGCCAGCGCGAGTACGACGGCGATGAGGTCGAGGCAGTGAAGCTCTTCCTCACCGGCGACGATGGAGTAGCGGTGGCGCTAGGGTTTGAGAAGCTCGAGCAGGGGAGAGATGTCGAGCGGAGTAAAGGAAGTGAGGAAGGGGTGAGGGGTATTTATAGTCGCAGTGAAAAACTGTTCGCCCAAAGATTTAGGACGAACGTGCCCCTGACCCTTCTCATTCGCATGACATGTGTCACCCACGTACTGAAAAGTGGAGTTCGTGTTAGATCATGGGTGAATAGATAAGTCTATCGTGGGATGCGGAACGGTTTGAGCGACAAAGCCGAAAATTTTGGATAAGATTAGTTTTAAAGTTTCGTTCGCAATTCTTCAGCTGACAAGGACACAGTGAAGATTTTGAACGAGTTTCAAATAGAACGCACATGAAGAATTTGTGAATAGATTGGGTTGAGTGTAGCATAGAGGGGGAAGGGTCCGATCACATTCACTTAGCAGAAAACGCAACTTGAATAAATAGCCATAAGTGAATGTTGTAGAGGACATAAAACCACACACACACATATATATATATAGCCAATGAAGAGAAACGACGGAACCAGTGAAAATTTTGCAAAGTTGAAGAATTTGAAAAATTGAAGAATTTCAAAACTGAGGAAAAACTCAAATTGAAGATTTTCAACTTTGGTGGTGGCGTGACCCACCGTATAAGAATGATGATTTCAGACACCGCGTATAATTGTCGTAGGGTTCTGAGATTCAAATTCTTCATTAATTTCTTCACACTTAGAGTATTATTCTTCATTGATTGAAGAAAAACGTTTCTTCACGTGTTGCACATCTAAGTCATCAATTTTGCATAAGTGTTAGGATGAGTGTCGGTGTCAAAACCGGCGGATCTCGGGTAGGGAGTCCCGAACTATGCGTCTAGGCGGATGGTAATAGGAGAAAAGGAGATTATTGACTCTAGTGCAAGTGGGAGACTGTTGGAAATATGCCCTAGAGGCAATAATAAAAGTATTATTATTATATTTCCTTATTCATGATAATTGTCTTTTATTCATGCTATAATTGTATTATCCGGAAATCGTAATACACGTGTGAATACATAGACCACAATATGTCCCTAGTGAGCCTCTAGTTGACTAGCTCGTTGATCAACAGATAGTCATGGTTTCCTGACTATGGACATTGGATGTCATTGATAACGGGATCACATCATTAGGAGAATGATGTGATGGACAAGACCCAATCCTAAGCATAGCACAAGATCGTGTAGTTCGTTTTGCTAGAGCTTTTCCAATGTCAAGTATCTCTTCCTTAGACCATGAGATCATGTAACTCCCGGATACCGTAGGAGTGCTTTGGGTGTACCAAACATCACAACGTGAATCGGGTGACTATAAAGGTGCATTACAGGTATCTCCGAAAGTGTCATTGGGTTGACACGGATCGAGGATCGGATTTGTCACTCCGTATGACGGAGAGGTATCACTGGGCCCACTCGGTAGTGCATCATCATAATGAGCTCAAAGTGACCAAGTGTTTGGTCACGGGATCATGCATTCTGATGCGAGTAAAGTGACTTGCCGTAACGAGATTGAGCGAGGTATTGGGATACCGACGATCGAATCTCGGGCAACTAAAATACCGATTGACAAAGGGAATTGTATACGGGGTTGTTTGAATCCTCGACATCGTGGTTCATCCGATGAAATCATCCAGGAGCATGTGGGAGCCAACATGGGTATCTAGATCCCGCTTTTGGTTATTGCCCGAGAGCCGTCTCGGTCATGTTTGCATGTCTCCCGAACCCGTAGGGTCTACACACTTAAGGTTCAGTGACGCTAGGGTTGTATGAATATGCGTATGCAGCAAACCGAATGTTGTTCGGAGTCCCGGATGAGATCCCGGACGTCACGAGGAGTTCCGGAATGGTCCGGAGGTAAAGATTTATATATGGGAAGTCTTATTTTGGTGGCGGAAAAGTTTCTGCGTTATCGGTATTGTCTGGGGAGTCTTAGAAAGGGGTCCGGGGTCCACCTGCCCGGGGCCACATGGGCTGTAGGGGTGCGCCTTGGCCTATATGGGCCAAGGGCACCAGCCCCAAGAGGCCCATGCGCCTAGAGATCAAGGAGAGGGAGAGTCCTAAGAGGGAAGGCACCTCAGGGTGCCTTGGGAGGATGGACTCCTCCCCCTCTTGGCCGCACCCTTCCTTGGAGGAAGGGGCAAGGCTGCGCCCTCCCCCCCTCTCTTGCACCTATATAAAGGGAGGGGATGGAGGGGGCAGCCGCACCCTGAAGCCCTTGGCGCCTCCCCTTCCTGCTACACCTCCTCCTCCTCCCGTAGTCGCTTAGCGAAGCCCTGCCGAAGTTCTGCTGCATCCACCACCACGCCGTCGTGCTGCTGGATCATCATCAACCTCTCCTTTCCCTTGCTGGATCAAGAAGGAGGAGGCGTCATCCGCTCCGTGACGTGTGTTGAGCGCGGAGGTGCTGTCCGTTCAGCACTAGGTCATCGGTGATCTGAATCACGGCGAGTACGACTCCATCATCCCGTTCCATTGAGCGCTTCCGCACGCGATCTACAAGTGGTATGTAGATGCAATCACTCTCCCATGACTCGTTGCTAGATGAACTCATAGATGGATCTTGGTGAAACCGTAGGAAAAATTTTAATTTTCTGCAACGTTCCCCAACAAGTGGCATCATGAGCTAGGTCTATCGTAGTTCTCTATTGCACGAGTAGAACACAATTTGTTGTGGGCGTAGATGTTGTCAACTTTCTTGCCGCTACTAGTCTTATCTTGCTTCAGCGGCATTGTGGGATGAAGCGGCCGGACCGACCTTACGTGCGCTTACGTGAGACTGGTTCCACCGGTGACATGCACTAGTTGCATAAGGTGGCTAGCGGGTGTCTGTCTCACCCACTTTAGTTGGAGCGGATTCGATGAAAAGGGTCCTTATGAAGGGTAAATAGAAGTTGACAAATCACGTTGTGGCTTTCACGTAGGTAAGAAAACGTTCTTGCTAGAACCCTATTGCAGCCACGTAAAACTTGCAACAACAATTAGAGGACGTCTAACTTGTTTTCGCAGCAAGTATTTTGTGATATGATATGGCCAAAGTTGTGATGAATGATGAATGATATATGTGATGTATGAGATCATGTTCTTGTAATAGGAATCACGACTTGCATGTCAATGAGTATGACAACCGGCAGGAGCCATAGGAGTTGTCTTTATTTTTTGTATGACATGTGTGTCATTGAAGAACGCCATGTAAATTACTTTACTTTATTGCTAAACGCGTTAGCCTTAGTAGTAGAAGTAATAGTTGGCGAGCAACTTCATGGAGACACGATGATGGAGATCATGATGATGGAGATCATGGTGTCATGCCAGTGACAGGATGATCATGGAGCCCCGAAGATGGAGATCAAAGGAGCTATGTGATATTGGCCATATCATGTCACTACTATATATAATTGCATGTGATGTTTATTATGTTTATGCATCTTGTTTACTTAGAACGACGGTAGTAAATAAGATGATCCCTCATAACAATTTCAAGAAAGTGTTCTCCCTAACGTGCACCGTTGCTAAAGTTAAATCGTTTCAAGCACCACGTGATGATCGGGTGTGATAGATCCTTACGTTCACATACAACGGGTGTAAGATAGTTTTACACATGCAATACACTTAGGTTAACTTGACGAGCGTAGCATGTACAGACATGGCCTCGGAACACAAGAGACCGAAAGGTTGAACATGAGTCGTATGGAAGATACGATCAACATGGAGATGTTCACCGACGATGACTAGTCTGTCTCACGTGATGATCGGACACAGCCTAGTCGACTCGGATCGTGTATCACTTAGATGACTAGAGGGATGTCAAATCTGAGTGGGAGTTCATTAAATAATTTGATTAGATGAACTTTATTATCATGAACAATAGTCTAAAATCTTTGCAAAATGTCTTGTAGATCAAATGGCCAACGCCATGTCACCATGAACTTCAACGCGTTCCTAGAAAACCAAGCTGAAAGATGATGGCAGCAACTATTCGGACTGGGTCCGGAACCTGAGGATTATCCTCATAGCTGCCAGGAAACAATCTGTCCTAGAAGCACCGCTAGGTGAAGCACCCATCCCAGAGGAAGATACGATCCAAGACGTTATGAACGCTTGGCAGTCTCGTGCTGATGATTACTCCCTCGTTCCGTGCGGCATGCTTTACAGCTTAGAACCGGGGCTCCAAAAGCGTTTTGAGCGACACGGAGCATATGAGATGTTCGAGGAGCTGAAACTAGTTTTCCAAGCTCATGCCCGGTCGAGAGATATGAAGTCTCCGACAAGTTCTATAGTTGTAAGATGGAGGAAAATAGTTACTGTCGGTGAGCACATACTCAAAATGTCCAGGTTGCACAACCGCTTTGTCCCAGTGGACATTAACCTCCGGACGAGGCGGTCATTGTGAGAATCCTTGATCGCCCCACCAAGCTACAAGAGCTTTGTGATGAACTACAATATGCGGGGATGGTGAAAACTATTCTGAAGTATTTTCAATCTGAAGTCGCAGAGGTAGAAATCAAGAAGGAGCATCAAGTGTTGATGGTCAATAAAACCACTAAGTTCAAGAAGGGCAAGGAAAGAAGAACTTCAAGAAGGACGGCAAGGATGTTGCCGCGCCCGATAAGCCGATTCTTGGGAAGAAGTCAAAGAATGGACCCAAGCACGAGACCGAGTGCTTTTATTGCAAAGGAAGGGTCTTTGAAGCGGAACTGCCCCAAATACTTAGCGAGACAAGAAGGCCGGCAACACTAAAGGTATATTTGATATACATGTAATTGATGTATACCTTACCGATTACTCGTAGTAACTCACCGGTATTTGATACCGTGTTGTTGCTCATATATGTAACTCACAGCAGAGCTGCGGAATAAACGGAGGCTGGCGAAGGACGAGGTGACGATCGCGCGTCGGGAATGGTTCCAAGGTCGATGTGATCGCCGTCGCACGCTACCTCTACATTTACCTCGGGATTAGTTTTAAACCTCAATAATTGTTATTTAGTGCCAAGTTTGAGCATGAACATTGTATCAGGATCTCGTTTCATACGAGATGGCTACTCATTTAAATCCGAGAATAATGGTTGTTCTATTTATATGAGAGAAATGTTTTATGGTCATGCTCCGATGGTCAATGGTTTATTCTTAATGAATCTTGAACGTAATGTTACACATGTCATAGTGTGAATACCAAAAGATGTAAAGTTGATAACGATAGTCCCACATACTTGTGGCACTGCCGCCTTAGTCACATTGGTGTCAAGCGCATGAAGAAGCTCCATGCTGATGGACTTTTAGAGTCTCTCGATTATGAATCATTTGACACATGCGAACCATGCCTCATGGGCAAGATGACCAAGACTCCGTTCTCCGGAACAATGGAGCGAGCAACCAACTTATTGGAAATCATACATACCGATGTGTGTGGTCCAATGAGTGTTGAGGCTCGCGGAGGATATCGTTATGTTCTCACTCTCACTGATGACTTGAGTAGATATGGGTATGTCTACTTGATGAAACACAAGTCTGAGACCTTTGAAAGTTCAAAGAATTTCAGAATGAAGTAGAGAATCAACGTGACCGAAAGATAAAATTCTTGCGATCAGATCGTGGAGGAGAATATTTAAGTCACGAATTTGGTACACACTTAAGGAAATGTGGAATCGTTTCACAACTCACGCCGCTGGAACACCTCAGCAGAACGGTGTGTCCGAGCGTCGAATCGCACTCTATTGGATATGGTGTGATCTATGATGTCTCTTACTGATTTACCGCTATCATTTTGGGGATACGCTCTAGAGACAGCTACAGTCACTTTAAATAGGGCACCGTCTAAATCCGTTGAGACGACACCGTATTATGGTTTGGGAAGAAACCTAAGCTGTCGTTTCTAAAAGTTTGGGGATGCGATGCTTATGTCAAGAAACTTCAACCTGAAAAGCTCGAACCCAAGTCGGAAAATCGTCTTCATAGGATACCCTAAGGAAACCATTGGGTATACCTTCTACCTTAGATCCGAAGGCAAGATCTTTGTTGCCAAGAACGGATCCTTTACGGAAAAGAGTTTCTCTCGAAAGGAGTAAGTGGGAGGAAAGTAGAACTCGATGAAGTACTACCTCTTGAACCGGAAAGTAGTGCAGCTCGGGAAAATGTTCTGTGGTGCCTACACCGATCGGAGAGGAAATTAATGATGATGATCAAGGTACTTCGGATCAAGTTGCTCTTGAACCCGTGGGTCCACTAGGACACGTTCCGCACCAGAGTGGTACGGCAACCCTATCACGGAAATCATGTTGTTAGACAACGGTGAACCTTGAACTATGAAGAAGCGATGGCGGGCCCAGATTCCAACAAATGGCTTGAAGCCATGCAATCCGAGATAGGATCCATGTATGAAAACAAAGTATGGACTTTGACAGACTTGCCGATGATCGCGAGCGATAGAAAACAAATGGATCTTTAAGAAGAAGGCGGACGCGGATGGTAATGTTACCATCTATAAAGCTCGACTTGTCGCTAAGGGTTATCGACAAGTTCAAGGGATTGACTACGATGAGACTTTCTCTCCGTAGCGAAGCTTAAGTCCGTCCGAATCATGTTAGCAATTGCCGCATACTATGATTATGAGATATGGCAGATGGACGTCAAAACGGCATTCCTTAACGGTTATCTTAAGGAAGAGCTGTATATGATGCAGCCGGAAGGTTTTGTCGATCCTAAGAATGCTAACAAGGTATGCAAGCTCCAGCGATCCATTTATGGGCTGGTGCAAGCATCTCGAGTTGGAACATTCACTTTGATGAGATGATCAAAGCGTTTGGGTTTATGCAGACTTATGGAGAAGCCTGCGTTTACAAGAAAGTGAGTGGGAGCTCTGTAGCATTTATCATAATATATGTAGATGACATACTTCTGATGGGAAATGATATAGAACTTTTGGACAACATTAAGGCCTACTTGAATAAGAGTTTTTCAATGAAGGACCTTGGAGAAGCTGCTTACATATTAGGCATCAAAATCTATAGGGATAGATCGAGACGCCTCATAGGTCTTTCACAAAGCACATACATTGATAAGATTTTGAAGAAGTTCAAAATGGATCAGTCCAAGAAAGGGTTCTTGCCTGTTTTGCAAGGTGTGAAATTGAGCTCAGCTCAATGCCCGACCACGGCAAAAGATAAAGAAGAGATGAGTGTCATCCCTATGCCTCAGCCATAGGATCTATTATGTATGCCATGCTGTGTACGGACCTGATGTAAACCTTGCCGTAAGTTTGGTAGGAAGGTACCAAAGTAATCCCGCAAGGAACCTTTGGACAGCGGTCAAGAATATCTGAAGTACCGAAAGGACAAAGGACATGTTTCTCTTTTATGGAGGTGATGAAGAGCTCGTCGTAAAGGGTTACGTCGACGCTAGCTTTGACACAGATCTGGATGACTCAAAGTCACAAACCGGATCGTGTATATGTTGAATGGTGGAGCAGAAGCTGGTGCAGCTGCAAGCGAGAAGCGTCGTGGCGGGATCTACATGTGAAGCGGAGTACATGGCAGCCTCGGAGGCAGCAGATGAAGCAATTTGGGTGAAGGAGTTCATCACCGACCTAGGAGTCATACCCAATGCGTCGGAGCCGATCAAACTCTTCTCGTGACAACTTTGGAGCTATTACACTTGCCAAGGAGCCAGGTTTCACAAGAAGACCAGGCACATCAAGCGTCGCTTCAACTCCATTCGTGAAAATGTTCAAGATGGAGACATAGAAATTTGCAAAGTGCATACGGATCTGAATGTCGCAGATCCGTTGACTAAACCTCTTCCGCGAGCAAAACATGATCAACACCAGAACTCTATGGGTGTTCGATTCATCACAATGTAACTAGATTATTGACTCTAGTGCAAGTGGGAGACTGTTGGAAATATGCCCTAGAGGCAATAATAAAAGTATTATTATTATATTTCCTTGTTCATGATAATTGTCTTTTATTCATGCTATAATTGTATTATCCGGAAATCGTAATACACGTGTGAATACATAGACCACAATATGTCCCTAGTGAGCCTCTAGTTGACTAGCTCGTTGATCAACAGATAGTCATGGTTTCCTGACTATGGACATTGGATGTCATTGATAACGGGATCACATCATTAGGAGAATGATGTGATGGACAAGACCCAATCCTAAGCATAGCACAAGATCGTGTAGTTCGTTTTGCTAGAGCTTTTCCAATGTCAAGTATCTCTTCCTTAGACCATGAGATCGTGTAACTCCCGGATACCGTAGGAGTGCTTTGGGTGTACCAAACATCACAACGAATCGGGTGACTATAAAGGTGCATTACGGTATCTCCGAAAGTGTCATTGGGTTGACACGGATCGAGATCGGATTTGTCACTCCGTATGACGGAGAGGTATCTTGGGCCCACTCGGTAGTGCATCATCATAATGAGCTCAAAGTGACCAAGTGTTTGGTCACGGGATCATGCATTACGGTATGAGTAAAGTGACTTGCCGGTAACGAGATTGAACGAGGTATTGGGATACCGACGATCGAATCTCGGGCAAGTAAAATACCGATTGACAAAGGGAATTGTATACGGGGTTGTTTGAATCCTCGACATCGTGGTTCATCCGATGAAATCATCCAGGAGCATGTGGGAGCCAACATGGGTATCCAGATCCCGCTTTTGGTTATTGCCCGAGAGCCGTCTCGGTCATGTCTCGCATGTCTCCCGACCCGTAGGGTCTACACATAAGGTTCGGTGACGCTAGGGTTGTATGAGTATGAGTATGCAGCAAACCGAATGTTGTTTGAGTCCGGATGAGATCCCGGACGTCACGAGGAGTTCGGAATGGTCCGGAGGTAAAGATTTATATATGGGAAGTCTTATTTTGGTCGCCGGAAAAGTTTCGCGTTATCGGTATTGTGCCGGAGTGCGAAAGGGGTCCGGGGTCCACCGGGGTCCACCTGCCTGGGGGCCACATGGGCTGTAGGGGGTGCGCCTTGGCCTATATGGGCCAAGGGCACCAGCCCCAAGAGGCCCATGCGCCTAGAGATCAAGGAGAGGAGAGTCCTAAGAGGGAAGGCACCTCAGGGTGCCTTGGGGAGGAAGGACTCCCCCCCTTGGCAGCGCACCCTTCCTTGGAGGAAGGGGCAAGGCTGCGCCCTCCCCCCTCTCTTGCACCTATATAAAGGGAGGGGAGGGAGGGGCAGCCGCACCCTGAAGCCCTTGGCGCCTCCTATTCCTGCTACACCTCCTCCTCCACCCGTAGTCGCTTAGCGAAGCCCTGCCGGAGTTCTGCTGCATCCACCACCACGCCGTCGTGCTGCTGGATCATCATCAACCTCTCCTTTCCCTTGCTGGATCAAGAAGGAGGAGGCGTCATCCGCTCCGTCACGTGTTGAACGCGGAGGTGCTGTCCGTTCAGCACTAGGTCATCGATGATCTGAATCACGGCGAGTACGACTCCATCATCCCCGTTCCATTGAACGCTTCCGCACGCGATCTACAAGTGGTATGTAGATGTAATCACTCTCCCATGACTCGTTGCTAGATGAACTCATAGATGGATCTTGGTGAAACCGTAGGAAAATTTTTAATTTTCTGCAACGTTCCCCAACACCTTCGAGGCAAGAGGCCGAGCCCGCGGCGGCTAGCCAACAAGGGGCAGCACGGCCCCGCACGCTAAAAAGAAGTGCGGTCCGGTTAGAAACGTCGCCGCAACGGTATGGCGCGTCACCATATTCCCAGGATTGATTCCTGGAAGGCGTACTAAGGCTGGTGCTCTTTTCAGGAAAAATAGCACTCGCCGGACTGTGTCCGAAGAGGTTGACAATCGAGCCTCCGCCAGCAGGCTCAAAGCCGGAGTCCAGAAGCGGAGGCGAGCATGAGGCGTGCGTCGGATGCTCCTCCGACAGAGGATGCCGATAGATTGTCCGCAACCAACTCCGAGGTGGAGAGCGCCATGAATCACAGGCGCCCGGACAGTTCTTCGTGACGCATGTTTCTCCCAAGAGGCATTGAATGCCTTCAATTGGGAGATCGCACCTCCGTGCCGCTCAAGATGGTCTAGCGAGCCACGGAGCAGTATGTAAAGGACATCTGGTGAGGAAATTTGGCGGTTATATATGCCAAGAGCCTCGAGACTTAAAATAGTTAGAATAACTGATTTAAGGGTCATTTGTTATGCAGGATCTTACAAAAAGAATACCCGACTGTCCCGGAGCTTGAAGAATGCAAGGCCCAACTTGAGGCCGCACTAGCCGCCTCTGGGGAGCCACAGAGACCCCTCTCGGTAATGTATGCTTCAAAAGATAAGTAGTTTGTGAAGTGCGGCATGTGTGTAAATCGACAATAATATTGCAGATGGCGCGGACTAGATCCGGACAAGCAACAGCTCTTTGCGCGGTTGAAGGCCGGCGAGAATGTGCTTACAAGGGTGAGGCAAGAGAAAAATAATCTCCAAGATGCCAACACCCAGCTGGATGAGGAACTAAAGGATGTTCGTGCTCAATTGTATCGACTCCGTGAAGGAGAATCGTGACTTCGCGGCATTTATAGTAAGTGCTTGGCGAACTTTGAAAAAGAGTTGGCGAGGAAGTCAACCAACGAGTTATGTCGTAGGTATGCTCACGGGTCGCCTCAGAGAGAAATGCCCGGTTCTACGGGTGACCTTCTTCCCGAAGCTATTGCAATCGCACGAACGAGTTCGGCAGTGATGAAAAGCGTCGCGACAGGCCTTGTGGCCATCTATCTCCTTGCCGAAGGCCTTGGAGAGCTTGCAGAGATGCTTGTGGAGCACGTGGCGCTCCGACTATGGAAGATATCGGCTGTCGTTAAGGCGCCAGGAGGCACAGGCCATGGTGAAGGCGTGGTACACGGCGGACCCAAACCACATGGCGAGGTCGGACTGTGGGGCCGACGGAAGTAGATCCATGTGAGCTTAGTGTACGGCCAAGTAGAATTGGCGCAAAGTATTCAGAGGATCTGTAAACTAGACAGCCTATTAGATGGCATTGAAGAGGAATACAATCGTCAATTTGACTATGTAATTTAAAATGACATGTAAAATGCCTTCTAGCCGGATTGTAGATCGTTTGTCGAAGCGGACCTTTTCGCTTCAACCTCGGGACCCAATAGTCCGGAG
The DNA here is from genome assembly GCA_021605205.1 of Aegilops longissima. Classification (NCBI taxonomy): domain Eukaryota; kingdom Viridiplantae; phylum Streptophyta; class Magnoliopsida; order Poales; family Poaceae; genus Aegilops; species Aegilops longissima. The sequence continues at coordinate 150,987,480 of CM038679.1, forward strand.
TGTGTCGAATACCCTCGCGGTTATGTAAAAACCGGGGCATGCGTGGAAACCAAAGCGTAGGGGTCATGAGTGCTTTATCGGACAAGTGCCCAACTAGTTATGTTATATTACATGGTTAGTAAGAAACATCTTGAGGGAGAATAGTTCCGTTAGGGGTTCCTTTCTCTGGGAGGCATGCCCTAAAGTGCATGTCCGGACCGCAAAAAAGCGTAAAAGCATCCGGGGCAGATAAATGAAAAATAAAATCGTCTTTTAGTTCACCGACCGAATATTCCCTTAAGAATGCTAGCTTTTGGCTTCACCCTACCGAGGTACACGTCCGCTGACCTGGCGGTAATAATCGCAGAGGTGCTCCTTTACCACCTAGCAGAACAATCGGGAGCGAGGGGTAAGCACGTGAGCCGAGCAACCCAGCTTGGCCAAAACTTAAGTCATATAGATGCATATAATGGTGAATAAAAGGTACATGCGGAAGTGTGACACATGTGTTGGGCATAAAGCCCGTATAAATAAGCTTCTGTTAAAGAAGCCCCCAGGTATAATAAGCGCGGATAGCGCGTCAAGTGTGTGCGAACAATGCCGAATGAGCCTTTAACGGCTTCAAAAAAAAGGAGGAAGAAGGATAGAAATAAAAGACAGCTTAAAGTATAAAATATAGACGGAGGAAGGAGACGAACTCAGAATCCGGCGCTAGGCGTAGAATCTTCGGAGACGGGCTGCGTTCCATGGGTTTGGCTCGAGTCGGTTATCCGATGTGTTTCGCAGACAGTATGCTCCGCCGGTCGGGACTTGGTCGATGATGAAGGGGCCCTCCCATTTGGGCTTGAGTTTGTCCTTTTTCTTGTCTGGCAGGCGTAGAACTAGTTCGCCAACATTATAAGCTTTGGCCCGTACTTCCCTGCTTTGATATCTTCGAGCCTGCTGTTGATAGAATGCGGAACGAGCTTTTGCCACGTCGCGCTCCTCCTCCAAGGCGCCCAAACTGTCCTATCGATCGAGCTCGGCTTCTCTTTCTTCGTACATGCGCACGCGAGGTGAGTCATGAATTATGTCGCAGGGCAAAACTGCCTCTGCGCCGTATACCATAAAAAATGGTATGAATCCGGTAGTGCGACTCGGCATGGTTCGCAGCCCCCAGAGTATGGAGTCGAGCTCCTCAACCCAGTGTGTGTTAGATTCCTTGAGGGACCGCACTAGTCTGGGTTTAATGCCGCTCATGATTAGACCATTTGCTCGCTCGACTTGACCGTTAGTTTGGGGGTGATAGACTGAAGCGTAGTCGAGCTTGATGCCCATGTTTTTGCACTAGAGTTTGACCTCGTCGGCCGTGAAGTTCGTGCCGTTATCAGGTGATGATGCTATGGGGGACGCCATAACGATGTACTACCCCTGATATGAAGTCTATCACGGTCCGGATTCGCCGTCTTTCTGAGCTTGGCCTCTATCCATTTGGTGAATTTATCCACCATGACCAATAGGTATTTTTGCTTGTGGGTTCCTCCTTTAAGGGTCCAACCATGTCAAGCCCCTGCACCGCGAAGGGCGGTGATGGGTATAGTTTTGAGGCGGTGGGTGGCATGTGGCTTTGATTAGCAAAGAGCTGGCACCAACGCATCCTTGGACTAAGTCCCGAGCATCTGCCGGGCCGTCGGCCAATAAATCCTGTTCAGAAGGCCTTGCCTACAAGGGCCCGGGCTGCGGCATGGTGCCCACCGAGTCGGCATGAATTTCAGCCAGAGATTCCGCCCTTCCTCTTCGGAGATACACCTTTGAAGGACTCGGTTGTGCTTTTCTTATAAAGCTCTCCTCATGGACCTTATAGGCTTTAGACCGCCGACTATGCAGCGGGCCTCGTTTTAGTCCTCGGGAAGTTCCTGCCTAGTTAGGTAGGCTAGGAATGGTTTTGTCCACGGGCAATGACTGCCATTATTGCGTGGGCTGGCGGTGTTATTTCGTTGGCGGAACCACCAACTATGTCGGAATGTTTGGTGTGGGGCGGTGTGGTTGGGTCCGGTTTGTTATTTCGGACTCTCCTCCCATAATACGGATGGATTGAAAAGCCTCTCTAGGAAGATATTGGGGACGGCATCGCGCTTATGCGCTAATGCGTGCTAACACGTCCGCTGCTGGTTGCTATCCCGGGCTATATGGTGAAATTCGAGCCCCTCAAACCGAGCTGACATTTTTAGGACGACATTGCGATAAGCTGCCATTTTTGGATCCTTGGTATCAAAGTCCCCATTTATTTGGGATATCGCGAGGTTCGAATCCCCGCACACCTCTAGGCGTTGAATGCCCATGGAGACTGCCATCCGGAGACCATGTAGAAGGGCCTCGTATTCGGCTGCGTTGTTGGAGTCCGTGTACATTATTTGAAATACATATTGACTGTATCTCCGGTTGGGGACGTCGAGCAGCGCCAACCCCAGGCCGACCAACATTTTGGAGCCGTCGAAGTGCATGATCCAGTTGGAATATCGCCGTACTCTTTAGGGAGTTAAACTTCAGTCCATTCAACAACGAAGTCAGCCAAAACTTGCGACTTAATAGCTCGTCGTGGCTTGTAGGTTATGTCGAACGGGAGGAGCTCAATGGCCCATTTAGCTATCCGGCCCGTTGTGTCGCGGTTGTTTATAATGTCATTAAGAGGTACTTCGGAGGCTACTGTTATCGAGCACTCTTGAAAGTAGTGTCGCAGCTTCCGGGATGCCATGAACACCGCGTATGCTATCTTTTGATAATGAGGGTACCGTGACTTGCATGGAGTTAGGATAGTGGACACGTAGTAAACTGGTTTTTGGAGAGGGAACTTGTGTCCGTCCGTTTCTCGTTCGACAACGAGCACCGCGCTTACAACTTGATGGGTTGCTGCGATGTATAATAGCATTGGTTCGCCCATGTTGGGCGCGGCCAGGAGCGGATTTGTTGCCAATATGGTTTTGATTTCTTGAGTCCGGCCGTGGCGCATCAAATCCACTCAAAGTGTTGATCACGGAGGAGGCGATAAAGGGGTAATGCCTTTTCTCCTAAGAGGGAGATAAAGCGGCTTAGATCCACCACGCATCCAGTCAATTTTTGTATTTGTTTGTGGTCTTTGGGGTTATCCAATTGTGTGAGCTCGGATCTTGGCTGGGTTTGCTTCAATTCCTCATCGATACAATGAAGCCCAAGAGCTTTCGGTGGTACGCCGAAAACACATTTTTCTGGGTTGAGCTTGATGTCATATGTTCGGAGATTATCGAATGTGCGCCTCAAGTCGTCCACTAGGGTTTCGACATGCTTGGATTTGACGACCACATCGTCTACGTATGCCTCCACTATTTTGCCGATCTGGTTTGCCAGACATGTCTGAATCATGCGCTGATATGTTGCGCCGGCGTTTTTGAGCCCAAAGGGCATTGTGTTGAAGCAGAATGGGTCGTATGGAGTGATGAATGTCGTTGCAGCTTGGTCTAGCTCTGCCATCTTAATTTGGTGGTAGCCGGAGTATGTGTCAAGGAAACACAATGAATTGTATCCTGCGGTAGCGTCGATAATTTGATCGATGTGGGGGAGGGGGAAGGGATCCTTTGGGCAGGCCTTGTTAAGGTCCTTAAAATCGACACATAGGCGCCAGGATTTGTCCTTCTTTGGTACCATTAAAAGGTTTGCTAGCCAGTCCGGATGTTTAATGTCTTTGATGAATCCGGCCTCCAATGGTTTGGCTAGCTCCTCTCCCATGGCCTGTCTCTTGGGTTTGAATGCTTGAAGAGCTTGTTTGGTGGCTTGAATCCTTTTAGGATATTTAGGCTGTGCTTTCGGCCAGCCGGCGTGGGATTCTGGCATGTCGAAGGGTGCCAGCAAAATGTCCCAATTTTAGTAGGAATTCTCGTAGTCTGGCGTCCACATCAGGGTTTAATTGTGCCCGATGGAGGCCGTTTTGTAGGGTCTATTGGATGGACTTGGAATTTGACTATTTCGTCTACCGGTTTAAAAGAGGTGGACTTGGATCTCTTATCGAGTATCACATCGTCCTGTTCACCGTGGGCGCAGCGTAGTGAGTTCCTCTGCCGCTAGGGCTTGGATAGTGCCTCAAGGAAAGTGCGGCTGTTTTATTTTCGTGCGGAGCTATGTCCGGTCACTAGCGGGAGTGATAATTCCGTTGGGTCCGGGCATTTTGAGCTTCATGTACCCGTAATGGGGTATAGCTTGAAAAATTGTGAATGCCTCTCGCCCTAATAGGCGTGGTATCCGCTTTGCTGAGCAGGGCCACTTGGAATGTGACCTCCTCGGACCTATAATTCTCCGCGTGTGAACACCACATCCAAGGTGATCTTTCTGTCAAACATGCTTCCCGGTCGGGATTATTCCTCTAAAGGTTGTGCTGCTTTGCTCAATGCAGCTCAGTCTATTTCCATTTTTTGAAGGGTTTCCTCGTAAAGGAGGTTTAATCCGCTGCTGCCGTCCATGAGTACCTTGGTAAGGCAAAAGCCGTCCACTATTGGACTGAGGACCAATGCGGCTGGTGCTCGGGCTGTTTGGACTTTAGGTCCGTCACTGGCGTTAAAGGTAATAGCTGTGTCACTCCATGGATTTATTGTTGCTATCTGGTAGACTTCGGCAAGGCTGCGGAGTGTTCGTTTCCGCATATTATTTGATCACGAAAGTCTCAAAGACTGTTAATACCGTCTTTGGTATTGCTGGGCTGGTGCTCGAGCTAAAAGCTCTTCGCCACTTTTGGCCACCGCCGTAGTATCCAACATGCTCTAAGGCTATGAGTTGGAGTGGCGCCCTCGTGCTATGAATTTTGCGGGGTCCATTGAGCCATCCCTCTAGTATGGTTCCATGCCCTTTGGGGGTTTTGCTTTTTGGTATGTAACCCGGTGCACAGTGATGATGCACCCTTCTATTTCGGACTAAGTCGTATTCAGGGCGGATTATCCCAAAATTTGATTTTGGTTTTCGAGCGCTCTCCATCGCATGATACTTCGTACTATGGGCGCCAATTCAGCGGCGTGTAATTTCACGATGACTTATGGCGTTTAGGATTCCCTTGTCCGTGCAATTATTGCGAAGAATGAGATTGCGTCCTCCTCGGCAATCCTTTATCCTGTCCATAACCGGGAGGAATCGGCGATAATGATGTCTTTGTTTCACGGGCTCTTGCGGGTTTGGGATAGACCGCTTATGTTTGGGTGGCGGGTGGAATTAAATTCCGAATCCCGTCCGATCTAAGATTCAGGGGCCAAGAAGTTTCCGAACTTGGAAGCTTGGGTTCTTGGAGGTTGTCCAATGAATCTAGCCCGCTGCCTGAATTTAAGTTCAGGGCTTGAATGGTGTGCTCCCCTCCGCGGGAATCCGGCATGGAAGGGTCAGGAATCCGGACATAGCTAGTCTTTAAGGTAGGAGAAGAGTCGCCGTATTGTTCCTCTACCACAGCAACGTGGTGGGTAGCCTGGGGAGAGTTCATCTCTCTCAGATCGGTTTTAGGCCCAATCTAATCGTAGTCTGTAGCGACTCCCAGGGCGGCGATGCGATCCAAGAGCTCGTTTAAGGAATAGAGCTCCATCGGATCTAACTGCTCGGCGAGTTCCGAGTTAACGTGAAGATTGCTTTCGATGACCCGAGAAGTCATCGTCGGCGCGGCGGCCGAATAGGCCGTCATAACGAAACCGCCTAGCCGGAGAGTTTGGCCGGTGGCCAAAGCTCCTTTAGCAACGGTGCCGTCTTTAAAGGCGGATGAGGCATCCTTCGACAGCGGCTGACGAGAGGAGCTCTCAATGAAAGCACCAATGTCGGTGTCAAAACGGCGGATCTCGGGTAGGGGGTCCCACTGTGCGTCTAGGCGGATGGTAATAGGAGACAAGGGACACGATGTTTTTACCCAGGTTCGGGCCCTCTCGATGGAGGTAAAACCCTACTCCTGCTTGATTAACATTGATGATATGGGTAGTACAAGAGTGGATCTACTACGAGATCAGAGAGGCTAAACCCTAGAAGCTAGCCTATGGTATGATTGTTGTTCGTCCTACGGACTAAAACCCTCCGGTTTATATAGACACCAGATAGGGTTAGAGTTACACCGAGTCGGTTACAATGGTAGGAGATCTACATATCCATATCGCCAAGCTTGCCTTCCACGCCAAGGAAAGTCCCATCCGGACACGGGACGAAGTCTTCAATCTTGTATCTTCATAGTCCAGCAGTCCGGCCAATGGTGATAGTTCGGCTATCCGGACACCCCCTAATCCAGGACTCCCTCAATGAGTGTCCTTTTCAAAGAACATTCGAAGACTCTAAGATATTTAGCTCACACCGCAACTTGCTAAATCTCTTCTCATCCAAGGGCTTTGTGAAGATATCGGCTAGCTATTCTTCAGTCTTCACATGCTCAATAGAAATGCCGCCCTTCAACACATGATCACAAAGAAAATGATGATGAATCTGAATGTGCTTTGTCTTCGAGTGCTGAACTGGGCTGTGAGAAATCTTGATGGCACTCTCATTGTCACAGTAGAGAGGCACATTCTTCACGTTGATGCCATAATCCTTGAGAGTTTGCTTCATCCACAGCAATTGAGCACAGCAAGAACCAGCAGCAATGTACTCAGCTCCGCAGATGATGGTGATCGCAGTTCTATTTCTTCGAGGACCAACGGACCAAAGATCGTCCGAGGAAATTACAAGTACAGAGATGTTGACTTGCAGTCCACGACGATCCTGACATAGTCGAGTCGAATATCCAATGAGATCAAAAGCAGAGCCCTTGGGGTACCATAATCCTAGTGTTGGTGTGTGAGCTAGATATAGAAGAATATGCTTCACAGCCTTATGGTGTGATTCCGTCGGTGTAGCTTGAAATCAGGCACACATGCAAACACTAAGCATTATATCTGGCCTAGATGCACATAAGTACAATAAAGAACCACTCATGGTGCGGTATACCTTGTGATCGAAGTCAATACCATTTTCATCAGTGCATAGATGGCCATTTGTGGGCATAGGAATTTTGATGCCTTTGCCGAATTTCCTCAGAACATCCTTGAGGTATTTCTCCTGAGATATGCATTGCGCTGTTGACGAATTTGAAGAACTAAGAATACTTTCAACTCTCCCATCATAGACATTTGATATTCTTCACTCATCATAAAGGCAAATTCATCACTATAACGTTGGTCAGTACAGCCAAAGATAATATCATCAACGTATATTTGGCACACAAATAATTCACCATCATAAGATTTAGTAAAGAGAGTAGGGTCGAGTGAACCGGGTGTGAAGCCATTCTTCACGAGGAATTCCTTCAAAGTATCATACCACGCCCGAGGGGCCTGCTTGTCAGGATGCTTTGGATCTTCAAAACCTGGGGTTGAGCAACATATACTTCTTCCTAAAGCTTACCATTGAGGAATGCACTTTTCACATCCATTTGATATAAATTGATATCATGATGGTTAGCATAAGCAAGTGATATGCGAATAGCCTCAAGTCTAGCAACAGGTGTAAAAGTTTCATCAAAATCAATTCCTTCAACCTGTGTGTAGCCTTGAGCTACAAGTCGTGCCTTATTCCTCACCACAAGGCCATTTTCATCTTTCTTGTTGCGATAGATCCACTTTGTGCCAATGATATTAGGGTCTTTTACATTTGTGTCCCTAACTCGAACCCACTACTCGGATTTGCCCCTAGTTTCGAAGCATGCTCAAATTTGCCCCTCTGCCGTTATGTGCCATTACAGAAATGCCCTTCCGTGCCGTTTCTCGTGCGGTCAAAGGACTTTGACCGTTTTCTGACGTTTAATGGACATTTTGCCCCTCAATGCACATGCCACTTACAGGTGGGGCCTACCCCGGGAAAAAGAACTCTCTTTCTCTCATCCCCTCTTTGACTTACACATGGACCCCACCAATATAGAAAACTCTCTCCCTCTCTGGAATCTCTCTCTCCCTCTTGGCGGCTCGGCCGGTGGGCGCCTTGAGGGCCAGGTGATACTGCGCTGAGGACCACATGGCAGATCTCGGGGTGGAAATGCAGGTGAGGGTGGAGCCGCGCCGCCAGCTATCGCCGAGCTATCATCGGAACTAAATCCGAGAGCGTGAGATCTTCTGCCCGGCGACGCCGTTGCTAGCCACCGCGTCGAGTCCAAATCGAGCAACACAAGCATGTCCATGAGCTTTGGCGGCGCCTCTCCTTAAATGCGTCTTGCGATGGATCGGCACAGGGCTGCCGTGAGACGACGCCCGGGACGTCGAACTCCGCCATGGCCATTGCTCTTCCCGTCCTAAATTCGGTCTCTCTAAGCCATTCTTGACCTACCCGACCCCTGTTCCGTCGTCAAGGAAAGCAGGTGCCCCTAGTCCGCTCTTCCCCCGCCCGATTCCGTGCCCGGAGCACCCTGACAGAATCCGGCCGCCATGACCAACCTTGGTTGGCTCGGTCGTGCACGCGCCCATCTACACCCCGCCGCTCCTGCTGAGCTTGGCGCGTCTTGCGCAGCTTGCTGCCTCACACAGTAGGCGTCGTCCTCCACGGTCATCCTCCTCCCTCTGGCGAGCCGCCCATGCGGCTTGGCGCCACGGCCGGAAGCGCGTGGACCGGGGTGTTTACCTCATAATGGGTCCCTCGGGAGGAGATGGATGAGAGATTTTTTGTTTTTTCTGGATAGGTCCCTTGATGAAGTGGCCGACCCAGGGAGGGCTGAGTTGGCCTAGTTTTCCTTTTATTTTTTAGAGGGGTCCCACATGTAAGTGTCACATGGATTGAGGGGCAAATTGTCCAACTAACGTCCGAAAATGATCAAAGCCCTTTGGCCGGACGGTAGCAGGCGGAAGGGCATTTCTATAAGTGCACATAACGGCGGAGGGGCATTTTTGAGCAGGCTTTCGAATTAGGGGTATATCTTATTAGGTGGTTCGAGTTAGGGACAGAAATGCAAATGGCCCATGATATTATGCTTCCGAGGATCTGGACGTTTGACCAGTTCCCAGACGTTGTTGAGCTCGAACTGATGTAATTCTTCTTGCATGGCCTGAATCCACTCAGGCTCCAGAAATGCTTCATCTACCTTAGTGGGCTCTGTGATAGAGACAAAATCATAGTACCCATAGAAGTTAGATAAATGTGAAGCTTTTGAGCGTGTGAGAGGACCTGGTGCTTCAATGTCATCGATGATCTTTTCAACTTGCACTTCTTTTGCAACACGAGGATGAGCTGGTTGTCGTCGAGGAATTTGATTAGCATTTTCTTCAGCACCATTTTCTTTAGCATTTTCTACAGGTGCATTAGCTCGACGTTCTTCATGTTCTGGAATGAATTCTTCAACAGATTCTTCAGTAGGAATGACATCCTCAGTCGCCTTGAACTTGATAGAATCCTCAAGTGCTGGTTCATCTATCACAGAAGGTAGGTGCTCTCTTTGCGAGCCATTAGTTTCATCGAACCGCACATCTACAGTTTAACAAATCTTGTGAAGAACATTGTTGAAGACTCTGTAGGTGTGCGAGTCCTTTCCGTAACCAAGAATAAAACCTTCATGTGCTTTCAGTGCAAATTTAGCATTGTGATGAGGATCTCTAATCCAGCATTTAGCATCGAAGACTTTGAAAAAACTTACATTCGGTTTCTTGTCAGTGAGGACTTCATAGGCAGTCTTCTTGAAGAATTTGTGAAGATATACCATGTTGATGATGTGGCACACAGCGTAAATTGCCTCAATCCAGAAGTGACGAAGCGTCTTGTACTCATCAAGCATAGTGCGAGCCATCTCAACAAGAGTTCTGTTCTTGCGCTCCACGACGCCATTTTGCTTAGGAGTATAAGGAGCAGATAACTCATGAGTAATACCAAGTTCATCAAGATAGTCATCAAGACCGGAATTCTTTAACTCAGTTCCATTGTCACTCCTGATGTGCTTGATCTTCACACCAAAGTTGGTAGAAGCCCTCAAGGAAAATCATTTGAAGACTTCCTGCACTTCATGTTTGTAAGTAACAATGTGTACCCATATGTATGAGAGTAATCATCAACAATAACAAAGCCATATAGAGATGCATCATTAGTGATTTGCTGAGTAATGATTAGGACCAAAGAGGTCCATGTGAAGCAATTGAATGGTCGAGTAGTGGTCATGATAGTCTTATTTGGATGCTTGGTCCTGGTCATTTTTCCAGCTTCACGGGCTCCACACAAGTGATCCTTGAGGAATTTGACATTCTCAATGCCAATGACATGCTTCTTATTATGGCGTGTGCAAATTCCTCATGCCTGCGTGACAAAGTAAATCGATGCCATAGCTTGATATACGAAGCTTATGCAAGTAGGCACACGGCTGGTTGCGGTCCTGTAGAGAAATCAACAATATACAAGTCTCCTCTCCTAAAGCCTTGAAGACTTTGGAATTGTCGGCTTCCATAACCACAACACAACGATACTTGCCAAAGACAACAACCATATCAAGATCACAAAGCATTGA
>CM038679.1:150998029-151139944 GCA_021605205.1 Aegilops longissima
CCTCAAGTATCCGTGGGCATGATTATACAATATGCATCACACAATCTCAGATTTATCCAACCAACATAAAAGTACTTCAAAGAGTGCCCCAAAGTTTCTACCGGAGAATCAAGAACGTGTGCCAACCCCTATGCATAGGTTCCCAATGTCACGAAACCCGCAAGTTGATCACCAAGACATACATCAAGTGTTCTCATAAAATACTCAATCCGATAAGATAACTTCAAAGGGGAAACTCAATTCATCACAAGAGAGTAGAGGGGGAGAAACATCATAAGATCCAACTATAATAGCAAAGCTCGGGATACATCAAGATCGTGCCATAGAGGAACACGAGAGAGAACACGAGAGAGAGAGAGAGAGAGAGAGAGAGAGATAGAGAGAGAGAGATCAAACACATAGCTACTGGTACATACCCTCAGCCCCGAGGGTGAACTACTCCCTCCTCGTCATGGATAGCGTCGGGATGATGAAGATGGCCTCCGGTGATGGGATCCCCTCCGGCAGGTGCCGTAACAGGGTCCCGATTGGTTTTTGGTGGCTACAGAGGCTTGCGGCGGAACTCCCGATCTAATCTCTGTTCGGAAGTTTTAGGGCACGAGGTATATATGTGAAAGGAGTACGTCGGTGGAGCTAAGGGGCCCCACGACGAGGGGCGCGCCTGGGTGGGCGCGCCCCACCCTCGTGAGCACCTCCCGTATCTTCCGACGTGGGGTCCAAGTCCATCGTGGGTTTCCTTCCAAAATAACTTCTCCAGCTTGATTTCGTTCGTTTGACTCCGTCGATATTCCTTTTCCTCAAACACCGAAATAGGCATAAAACAAAGCAAATCTGGGCTAGGCCTCCGGTTAATAGGTTAGTCCCAAAAATAATATAAAAGTGGATAATAAAGCCCAATATTGCCTACAACAGTAGATAAAGTAGCATGGAGCAATCAAAAATTATAGATACGTTGGAGACGTATCAGTCAACCAGAATACGTTCCGCACCAAAGTGGTACGGTAATCCTGTTCTGGAAATCATGTTACTAGACCATGATAAACCTAGGAACTATGACGAAGCGATGGTGAGCCCAGATTCCACAAAATGGCTTGAAGCCATAAAATCTGAGATGGGATCCATGTATGAGAACAAAGTATGGACTTTGGTTTACTTGCCCGATGATCGGAAAGCAATAGAAAATAAATGGATCTTCAAGAGGAAGACGGATGATGATAGTAGTGTTACTATCTACAAAGCTAGACTTGTCGAAAATGGTTTCTGACAAAGTTTAAGGTGTTGACTACGATGAGATTTTCTCACTCGTAGCGATGCTTAAGTCTGTCCGAATCATGTTAGCAAATTGCCACATTTTATGAAATCTGGCAAATGGATGTCAAAACTACATTCCTTAATGGGTTTCTTAAAGAAGAGTTGTATGTGATGCAACCAGAAGGTTTTGTCGATCCTAAAGGTGCTAACAAAATGTGCAAGCTCCAGCAATCCATCCATGGACTGGTGCAAAGCATATCAGAGTTGGAATATACGCTTTGATGAGTTTATCAAAGCATATAGTTTTATACAGACTTGCGATGAAGCCTGTATTTACAAGAAAGTGAGTGGGAGCACTACAACCTTTCTGATAAGTATATGTGAATGACATATTGTTGATCGGAAATGATGTAGAATTTTCTAGAAAGCATAAAAGGAGTGTTTGAAAGGAGTTTTTCAAAGAAATACCTCGATGAAGTTGCTTACATATTGAGCATCAAGATCTATAGAGATAGATCAAGACGCTTGATAAGTTTTTTCAATGAGTACATACCTTGGCAAATTTTTGAAGTAGTTCAAAATGGAACAGTCAAAGAAGGAGTTCTTGCCTGTATTGCAAGGTGTGAAAATGAGTAAGACTCAAAGCCCGACCACGACAAAAGATAGAAAGAGAATGAAAGTCATTCCCTATGCCTCAGCCATAGGTTCTATAAAGTATGCCATGCTATGTACCAGACCTATTGTATACCCTGCCCCGAGTTTGGCAAGGGAGTAAAATTTTGATCTAGGAGTAGATCACTGGACAGCGGTCAAAATTATCCTTAGAGGACTAAGGAAATATTTCTCGGTTATGGAGGTGATAAAGAGTTCGTCGTAAAGAGTTACGTTGATGCAAGCTTTGACACCGATCTGGATGACTCTGAATCTCGATCTGGATACATATTGAAAGTGGGAGCATTTAGCTAGAGTAGCTCCGTGCAGAGCATTGTAGACATAGAAATTTGCAAAATACATACAGATCTGAATGTGGCAGACCCGTTGACTAAACTTCTCTCACAAGCAAAACATGGCCACACCTTAGTACTCTTTGGGTGTTAATCACATGGCGATGTGAACTAAGATTACTGACTGTAGTAAACTGATAACCCACAAGTATAGGGGATCAATTGTAGCCTCTTTCGATAAGTAAGAGTGTCGAACCCAATGAGGAGCTAAAGGTAGAACAAATATTCCCTCAAGTTCTATCGACCACCGATACAACTCTACGCACACTTGACGTTCGCTTTACCGGAAACAAGTATGAAACTAGAAGTACTTTGTAGGTGTTTTTAGATAAGCTTGCAAGAAAGTAAAGAGCGAGTAAATAAAAGCTAGGGGCTGTTTAGATAAAGACACAACTAAATTAGTTTTAGTAGAGAGCTTTTTCTCACGAGAAAGTTATTTGTCCCTAGGCAATCGATAACTAGACCGGTAATCATTATTGCAATTTTATTTGAGGGAGAGGCATAAGCTAACATACTTTCTCTACTTGGATCATATGCACTTATGATTGGAACTCTAGCAAGCATCCGCAACTACTAAAGATCATTAAGGTAAAACCCAACCATAGCATTAAAGTATCAAGTCCTCTTTATCACATACGCAAACAACCTACTTACTCGGGTCTGTGCTTCTGTCACTCACGCCACCCACCATAAGCAAATCATGAACATATTGTAAACCCTACAGCGGGGATCCCTCACACTTGCGCGACACGGAGAGCACCATAGGACAGCACCAATAATAAAACATGCAACTCAAACCAATCTTGGTCATCAAATAGCCCATAGGACAAAACGGATCTACTCAAACATCATAGGATAGCCATACATCAGTGGGAAATAATATATAGCGTTCAGCACCATATTTAAGTAGAGATTACAGCGGGTAAGAGAGAGGTTCCACCGCTGCATAGAGGAGGGGAACAGTTGGTGATGATGGTGGTGAAGTTGTTGGTGAAGATTGCGGTGATGATGATGGCCACGGCGGCGTTCCGGCGCCACCGGAAGAGAAGGGGAGATGGGGCCCTTCGCCTTCTTCCTCCTTGAACTCCTCCTAGATGGGAGAAGGGTTTCCTCCGGTCCTTGGCCTCCATGGTGCGGGAGGGTGAGAGTCCCTCGAGATTGGATCTATCTCTGTCTCTCTCTGCTTCTGCGTTACGCTCACGCCCTTTCACCGTTCAGATATATATGGAGATTCAGAACTCGATTGGACTGAAACCTTCGCCGTGACTTTTTACCAAAAATTAGCTTTCTTGCGGCCAAAGAAGGGCATCAACCGCCTTACGGGTGGCCCACGAGGATCGGGCGCGCCAGTAAGGGCGCCCGCCTCGTGGCCACCTCGGGCACCGTCTCACGTGGATTTTTCTTCCGGAATTTTCCAAATATTCCAAAAATAAGATCCATCCTTTTTATCCCGTTTGGATTCTGTTTGATATGGGTATTCTGCGAAACATAAAACATGCAACAAACAGGAACTGGCACTGGGCACTGGATCAATATGTTAGTCCCAAAAATAGTATAAAAAGTTGCCAAAAAGTATATGAAAGTTGAATAATATTGGCATGGAACAATCAAAAATTATAGATACGACGTAGACGTATCATAAACCCTTTGAGTGTTGGTCACATGGCGATGTGAACTATGGGTGTTAATCATATGGTGATGCGAAATATTGGTGTTAAATCACATGGCGATGTGAACTAGATTATTGACTCTAGTGCAAGTGGGAGACTGAAGGAAATATGCCCTAGAGGCAATAATAAAGTTATTATTTATTTCCTTATTTCATAATAAATGTTTATTATTCATGCTAGAATTGTATTCACCGGAAACTTAGTACATTTGTGAATACATAGACAAAACAAAGTGTCCCTAGTATGCCTCTACTTGACTAGCTCGTTTATCAAAGATGGTTATGTTTCCTAACCATAGACATGTGTTGTCATTTGATGAACGGGATCACATCATTAGGAGAATGATGTGATGGACAAGACCCATTTGTTAGCTTAACATTGTGATCATTACAGTTTCATCGCTACTGCTTTCTTCATGACTTATACATGTTCCTCAGACTATGAGATTATGCAACTCCTAAATACCGGAGGAACACCTTGTGTGCTATAAAATGTCACAATGTAACTGGGCGATTATAAAGATGCTCTACAGGTGTCTCCGATGGTGTTTGTTGAGTTGGCATAGATCGAGATTAGGATTTTTCACTCCATGTATCGGAGAGGTATCTCTGGGCCCTCTCGGTAATGCACATCACTATAAGCCTTGAAAGCATTGTTACTAATGAGTTAGTTGCGGGATGATGCATTACAGAACGAGTAAAGAGACTTGTCGGTTGATACGTCTCCAACGTATCCATAATTTCTGAAGTATTCATGCTATTATATTATCCATCTTGGATGTTTTATGGGCTTTACTATGCACTTTTATATTATTTTTGGGACTAACCTATTGAACCAGATCCCAAAGGGGCCTCGTTTTTCCCTTGTTTGATGTTTCAAGAAAAGGAATATCAAACGGAGTCGAAACAGAATGAAACCTTCTCGAGAAGTTATTTTTGGAAGGAAAGCAACCCGGGAGACTTGGAGTCCACGTCAAGAAAGCAACGAGGGAGGCACGAGGTAGGGGGCGCGCCCTCCACCCTCATGGGCCCCTCGTGGCTCCCCTGACGTATTTCTTCCTCCTATATATACCAATATACCCTAAAACCATCGGGGAACAGAATAGATCGGGAGTTCCGCCGCCGCAAGCCTCTGTAGCCACCAAAAACCAATCGGGACCCTGTTCCGGCACCCTGTCGGAGGGGGGAACCCTCACCGGTGGCCATCTTCATCATCCTGGCACTCTCCATGACGAGGAGGGAGTAGTTCACCCTCAGGGCCGAGGGTATGTACCAGTAGCTATGTGTTTGGTCTCTCTCTCTCGTGTTCTTGATTTGGCACGATCTTGATGTATCGCGAGCTTTGTTATTATAATTGGATCTTATGTTGCTTCTCCCCCTCTACTCTCTTGTAATGGATTGAGTTTTCCCTTTGAAGTAATCTTATCGGATTGAGTCTTTAATGATTTGAGAACACTTGATGTATGTCTTGCCGTGCGTATCTGTGGTGACAATGGGATATCACGTGATTCACTTGATGTATGTTTTGGTGATCAACTTGCGGGTTCCGCCCATGAACCTATGCATAGGGGTTGGCACACGTTTTTGTCTTGATTCCTCGGTAGAAACTTTGGGGCAGTCTTTGAGGTTCTATGTGTCGGTTGAATAGATGAATCTGAGATTGTGTGATGCATATCGTATAATCATACCCACGGATACTCGAGTTGACATTGGAGTATCTAGGTGACATTAGGGTTTTGGTTGATTTGTGTCTTAAGTTGTTATTCTAGTACGAACTCTAGGGTTGTTTGTGACACTTATAGGAATAGCCCAACGGATTGATTGGAAAGAATAACTTTGAGGTTGTTTCGTACCCTACCATAATCTCTTCGTTTGTTCCCCGCTATTAGTGACTTTGGAGTGACTCTTTGTTGCATGTTGAGGGATAGTTATGTGATCCAATTATGTTATTATTGTTGAGAGAACTTGCACTAGTGAAAGTATGAACCCTAGGCCTTGTTTCAACGCATTGCAATACCGTTTACGCTCACTTTTATCATTAGTTACCTTGCTGTTTTTATAATTTCAGATTACAAAAACCTATATTTACCATCCATATTGCACTTGTATGACCATCTCTTCGCCGAACTAGTGCACCTATACAATTTACCATTGTATTGGGTGTGTTGGGGACACAAGAGACTCTTTGTTATTTGGTTGCAGGGTTGTTTGAGAGAGACCATCTTCATCCTACGCCTCCCACGGATTGATAAACCTTAGGTCACCCACTTGAGGGAAATTTGCTACTATCCTACAAACCTCTGCACTTGGAGGCCCAACAACGTCTACAAGGAGAAGGTTGCGTAGTAGACATCACCGGTAACGAGATTGAACTAGGTATGAGGATACCGACGATCGAATCTCGGGCAAGTAACATACCGATGACAAAGGGAACAGCGTATGTTGTTATGCGGTTTGACCGATAAAGACCTTCGTAGAATATGTAGGAGCCAATATGAGCATCCAGGTTCCGCTATTGGTTATTTACCGGAGATGTGTCTCGGTCATGTCTACATAGTTCTCGAACCCGTAGGGTCCACACGCTTAACGTTCGATGACGATTTGTATTATGAGTTATGTGATTTGATGACCAAAGTTTGTTCGGAGTCCCGGATGAGATCAAGGACATAACGAGGAGTCTCGAAATGGTCGAGAGGTAAAGATCAATATATTGGAAGGCTATATTCGGACATCGGAAAGGTTCCGAGTGATTCGGTATTTTTGAGTCTGGGAGAGTTACGGAATTCGCCGGAGAAGTATTGGGCCTTATTGGGCCATACAGAATAGAGGAGTCGGGCCAAAGGAAGGAGGCGCGCCCCATGGGTCCGAATTGAATAGGGAAAGGGCCCCCCCTGGCCTTTCCTACTCCCTCTCTCTTTCCCTCTTTCTTCTCTCCTAATCCGGAAAGGAAAAGGGGAATCCTACTAGGACTTGGGGGTCCTAGTAGGAGTTCCCACACTTGACGCCCCCCCTCTAGGGCCGGCCTCCTCCTCCTCCCTCCTTTATATACGTTGGCAGTGGACACCCCAAAGGCACAACAGACAATCTCTTAGCCGTGTGCGGTGTCCCCCCTCCACAGTTACACACCTCGGTCATATCGTCGTAGTGCTTAGGCGAAGCCCTGCGCCAGTAACTTCATCATCACCGTCGCCATGCCGTCGTGCTGACGGAACTCTCCCTCGGCCTCAACTGGATCAAGAGTACGAGGGACGTCATCGAGCCGAACGTGTGCAGATCGCGGAGGTGCCGTACTTTCGGTACTAGGATCAGTCGGATCGTGAAGACGTACGACTACATCAACCGCATTGTCATAACGCTTCCGCTTACGGTCTACGAGGGTACTTGGACTACACTCTCCCCTCTCGTTGCTATGCATCACCATGATCTTACGTGTGCGTAGGATTTTTTTTTGAAATTACTGCGTTCACCAACATGGTATTCCCGGATCTCCAAGTTTTTTAGGTACTCCATCTTTAAAAGTGTAATTAGCAAGCATAGTGGAGATTTCAGCTTCCGATATTTTTCTCTTATTTGTGATGTTTTCTTTCATATACTTTGCATAAGGAGGCATTTTCAAGATATCAGTCAAGCAAGTACGCAAAAAGACTGGCCTCAGCATTTCAGCAAACGTTCAAATTCTTCATCATCTTTCTTTTTAGTTGACTTGGGTGGAAAAGGCATAGGTTTTTGAACCCACGGTTCTCTTTCTTTACTGTGTTTTCTAGAAATAAAGTTTCTTTGTCATATCTTTTATTCTTAGCTTGTGGGTTATCAAGATCAACAGGTGGTTCTATCTCAACATCATTATCTGGTTCTTTTTCATTGGGTTGAGAGTCTTCATGAACCTCATCATTATCTTTTTCATTATCACTAGGTGAATGTTCATTACCAGATTGAGTTTCAACATCTGAGATAGAAGTTTCATTATCATTATCAGGAGGTTTTTCAATTTCAGGTTCACTGGAAGTATGCAAAGTCCTATCACTTTTCTTTTTCTTTTTCTTTTTAGAAGGACTAGGTGCACTAGTGTTATTTCTTTGTGAATCTTGTTCAATTCTTTTAGGGTGTCCCTCGGGATAAAGTGGTTCCTGAGTCATTTTACCTCCTCTAGTTGCAACTCTAACAGCAAAGTCATGTATATTATGATTCATTTCATCAAGCAATTCTCTTTGAGATTTAGCAGCTTGTTCTAATTGAGTTTGAACCATAGAAGCATGTTTTCCAACACCTCTAACATCATTTGAGATTCTAAATAACAAGTCACTCAAGGGAGCAATCATATCAGAATTATATTTCAATTGTTTCATAACATTTGCATTGAAGTGATCTTGTTTTCTAATGTAGTTTTCAAACTCATAAAGGCATTGACTAGGATGCATATTGTGAGGATTATCATTATCATTGAACTTCATTAGAGAATTTAACTCTGCCACCTTAGGCAATGGTGGTGTATTAAGCCCATGTATTTCTTCAATAGGAGGTAAATTTTTAACATCCTCAGCTTTAATACCTTTTTCCTTAATAGATTTCTTTGCCTCTTGCATATCTTCAGGACTGAGATAGAATATACCCCTCTTCTTCGGAGTGGGTTTAGGTGGTGGTTCAAGAATAGTCCAATCATCATAATTTTTCAATATATTATTCAATAATTCTTCAGCTTGTCCAACAGTTCGTTCCCTGAAAACACAACCAGCACAACTATCTAGGAAGTCCCTAGAAGCATCGGTTAGTCCATTATAGAAGATATCAAGTATTTCATTTTTCTTAAGAGGATGATCAGGCAAAGCATTAAGTAATTGGCAAAGCCTCCCCCAAGCTTGTGGGGGACTCTCTTCTTTAGTTTGAGCAAAGTTAAATATTTCCCGTAAGGCAGCTTGTTTCTTATGAGCAGGAAAATATTTGTCAGAGAAGTAATAAATCATATCCTGGGGACTACACTCACAACCAGGAGCAAGAGCATTGTACCAAGCTTTAGCATCACCCTTTAATGAGAAAGGAAATAATTTGAGAATAAAGTAGTAGCGAGTTTTCTCATCATGAGTAAAAAGGGTGGCTATATCATGCAACTTAGTAAGATGTGCCACAGTAGTTTCAGTTTCATAACCATGGAAAGGATCAGATTCAACCAAAGTAATTAACTCTAGGTCGACAGAGAATTCATAATCCTTATCATCAATAAAGATAGGTGAAGTAGCAAACTTAGGATCACATTTCATTCTAACATTCAGAGATTTTTCTTTATACTTGTGTAGTAATTTCTCTAGATCATCTCTATCATTACAAGCAAGAATATCTCTAGTTGTTTCTTCACTCATAACATAACCTTCCGGTACCTTAGGCAATTCATATCTAGGAGGGCTAGTTCTAGCAGGTGTTTTAGGAGATTCAGTTTCAAGCTCATCATCAGATTCAACAACATCATGTTGTATTACTCTAGCAATTTGTTCATCAAGAAATTCACCAAGTGGCACATCATCATTATCAAGCAAGGTACTAGCATCATCATAAGCATCATTCATAGTAGAAGTAGTGTCATCAATAACTTGCGACATATCAGAATTAATAGCATGTGGTGGTGTTGCAAGTTTACTCATAACTGAAGGTGAATCTAAAGCGAGCTGGATGGCGGTTTCTTACCTCCCCTCGTGCTTGAGGGAAATATCTTAGTCTTAGGATCCTTCAGATTCTTCATAGTGATAAATTGATGATAATCCCAAGTGACTCAACAAATATAGCTATGTTTCCCGGCAACGGCGCCAGAAAAAGGTCTTGATAACCCACAAGTATAGGGGATCGCAACAGTTTTCGAGGGTAGAGTATTCAACCCAAATTTATAGATTCGACACAAGGGGAGCCAAAGAATATTTGAAGGTATTAGCAGCTGAGTTGTCAATGCAACCACACCTAGAGATTAATTATCTGCATGAAAGTGATCAGTAGCAAAGTAGTTTGATAGTTTTGATAGTAGTGACAGCAACAATAGTAATAGTAACAGTGATAGCAGTAATTTTGTAGCAAGTGTAACAGTGATGATAGCAGTAGTAACTTAGTAGAAACAATATGGAAACGTTCATAGGCATTGGATCGGTGACTTGTTTGATGATATTCATCATGTGACAGTTATAATCTAGGGCGATTCGGCACTAGCTCCAGTTCATCGATATAATGTAGGCATGTATTTCGTAAATAGTCATACGTGCTTTATTAAAAGAACTTGCATGACATCTTTTGTCCTACCCTCCTGTGGCAGCGGGGTCCATATTGGAAACTAAGGGATATTAAGGCCTCCTTTTAATAGAGAACCGGAACAAAGCATTAACACATAGTGAATACATGAACTCCTCAAACTACGATCATCACCGGGAGTGGGCCCGGTTGTTGTCACTCCGGGGTTGCCGGATCATAACACGTAGTAGGTGACTATAACTTACAAGATCGGATCTAGAACATGGATATAATGATGATAACACAAACGGTTCAGATCTGAAATCATGGCACCCGGGCCCAAAGTGACAAGCATTAAGCATGGCAAAGTCATAGCAACATCAATCTAAGAACATAGTGGATACTAGGGATCAAGCCCTAACAAAACTAACTCGATTACATGATGAATCTCATCCAACTCCTCACCGACCAGCGAGCCTACGAAGGAATTGCTCACTCCCGGTGGGGAGCATCATGGAATTGGCGATGGAGAAGGGTTGGTGATGACGAAGAACAGGGCTTGGCGGCGGCTCCGTCTCGTGGATCGCGATAATTCTTTCTCCCTGATTTTTTTCTCCAAAAATAGGACTTTATAGCGTTGGTTTCAGGGTCCGTGGGGCCACCAGGTGGGGTGTGACGCCCTCGATTCAATCATACACTATTCATGCACGCAAATGTGTACGATCAAGATTAAGGACTCACGGGAAGATATCACAACACAACTCTACAAATAAAATAAGTCATACAAGCATCATAATACAAGCCAGGGGCCTCGAGGGCTCGAATACAAGTGCTCGATCATAGACGAGTCAGCGGAAGCAACAATATCTGAGTACGGACATAAGTTAAACAAGTTTGCCTTAAGAAGGCTAGCACAAACCGGGATATGATCGAAGAGGAGGGGCCTCCCGCTCGATCCTCCTAAGCTACTCCCGGTCGTCGCCGGGCTGCACGTAGTAGTAGGCACCTCGAGTAGTAGTCGCCATCGACGGTGGCGTCGCCCTGGGCTCCAAAGTCTGGTTGCAGCAATCGAGTAGAGGAAGGGGAAAAGGGGAACAAGGCAACCGTGAGTACTCATCCAAAGTACTGCAAGCAAGGAGCTACACTACATATGCATGGATATATGTGTAAGGGCCATATCGGTGGACCTGAATCGCAGAATGCCGAATAAGAGGGGATAGCTAGTCTTAACGAAGACTACGCTTACGGTCACTGTCCTTGCAAATGTAGAAGAGGACGATCTGAAGTCCTCCAAGTAACATCACATAGCAATAATCCTACCCGCGATCCCTCCTCATATCCACGAGAGAGAGCGACCACCGGTTGTATCCGCACTTGGAAGGGTGTGTTTTATCAAGTATCCGGTTCTAGTTGTCATAAGCTCAAGGTACAACTCCAAGTCGCCCCATTATCAAGATCACGGCTATTCAATAGATTAACTTCCTGCAGGGTGCACCATCTTACCCAAAGACGCTTGATCCCATTTGGCGGACACACTTTCTCGGTCATGCCCGCCGCGGAAGATCAACACGCCGCAGCCCCACCTAGGCACAACAGAGAGGCCAACACGCCGGTCTAAACCTAAGCGCGCAGGGTGCGGGCCCATCGCCTCGAAAGCACACTGCGACGCTATGAGGGCGGCCGAAGGCACCTAGCCTAACGGGCGTTCCAGTCCAATCCGGCGCGCCGCTCCGTCGCCGACGTCTGAAGTGCTTGGTGATACCACGATTTGGGATACCCATAACTACTCCGCGTAGATGGTTAGTGCGATAAGCTCAGAGCCAACTCAGATCAAATACCAAGACCTCGTTAAGCGTGTTAAGGCGCGCGAACGCCGAACAGGCCAGCCCACCTCTCTCCTAGGCGGTCTCAACCTGCCTGCCGCTCGCCTCAAAGATCCACTCATGGTGCTCCATCACCGACCGACTTTAATCTCCACATGTATCATGTATAAGTATATAGTATATACCGTGATCAACTCCCGAGTGATCACGGCCCGATAGTATAGCACGGCAGACGGACAAGAATGTAGGGCCACAGATGAAAGTACTAGCATCCTATACTAAGCATATAGGATTGCGCAAGGTAACAATGAAGTTACAAGGACAAAGCTATGCAAGAAGATAGGAGTATCTCAAACAAGAACATGCTATACTACTCTAATGCAAGCAGTATAGAGAAGAGTAGGCGATATCCGGTGATCAAGGGGGGCTTGCCTGGTTGCTCGGCAAGAGAGAGGGTCGTCAACACCGTAGTCGAAGCGGGCAGTGCGGCGTCGGTCTCGTAGTCTACCGGAGAGAAGAGGGGAAGAAACAATGAATACCAAGTAAACAGATGCATAGCGATGCATGACATGTCAAGAAGCGATGCTAGGCGTGCCCTAACGTGGTATGAGGGGGCATGGTTATGGGAAACATCCGGAAAGTATTCGGTGTTTTGGGTTTTCGAGGAGAGGAGCCGAGGGGAAAGTTGCAGGTTTGATAGGTTAGGGGTGTGTGGCGGACGAACGGATGCGTGATCCGGATTCGTCTCGTGCTCGAGCAACTTTCATGTTGAAAATATTTTAATCCGAGTTACGGATTAAAAGATATGATTTTCTAAAGATTTTATTAATTTCTGGAATTTAATTAATTAATTAATTAATTCGAAAAAATGTATTTATGACGTTAGCATGATGTCATGCCGACGTCACGATCAATGAGGTTGACTAAGTCTACCCCGACATGTGGGTCCCGTTAGTCATACTGCTAACTAATTAACATAGTTAAGTTTAATTAATGATAGTTAATTTAGGTTAATTAGTCATTAGGTTTAATTAATCAGGATTAATTAAATTAATTAATTAATTAATTAATTAATTAGTTTTATTCATTTTTATTTATTATTTATTTAAATTCCATTATCCTTTTCTTTTTATTTTTAAAACGTTCTTTGGGGTGGGGCCCCCATGTCGATGGCAAGTGGGGGGGTTGATCGGTCACCCTCACGACCAAGTCAACAGAGCGAGGGGGGTGGGCCCAGGTGATGTGACCAAAGGGCCCTGTGGCCACGTCAGTGGGGCCGAGTTGGCTCGTAACAACTGGGTGGAGGGGCCGGAGTCACGGACCGCTTCCGGTGGGTCAACGGGCGCGGCAAAGGCTCGAAAGGGAGAGGAGGCGCGTCCGATGGGGGCAAAGGGTCGGCCGGACTTGGCGAACGGCGCCAAAGGAGGCGGCGAGGAGGTTCGGTCTCCGTCGGGGCGGCACGGGCCGAGGAGGTTAGGGCGCTTGGCCGAGCCACACTGGGCTCGGCCCGTGACCGCTTGTCACCGGGAGGCGCCGGCGTTGAGTTCAGGGCGCGGGGCGCCCGGGTGCGGCGGGGGAGAGCGCCGCCGGGCGAGGGGAAAGGAGAGGAGGGGGACGGCGTGGCTGGCGTGCGTGGCGGGCGGGCGTGGCTGGTGACCGCGAGGGGTGGCGGAGCCGCGACGGGAGGTCCGGGACGGCGTCGGGAGGGAGAGAGGGAGCGAGGGGCGGCGTGGCTGGGCGGTGGCTGGTGATGATCGCGAGGGGGCGGCCGAGTCGGCGACGGGGCTGGAGCGCGTCGGCGGCGCGGGGGGGGGACGAGGGAGAGAGGAGGTGAGGCGGAGCTCACTGGGGTACGCGGGTCTAGGAGGCGGGCTCGGGGCGCTGTGGTCGTCCGGTGAGGAGGAGGGGGAGGCGGCGGCCGGCCGTCGGGCGGATCCGGTGAGGCGGCGTGGGGTCGGGGACGACTCTGGTGGCGAGGGCCTCATGGGGGGGCGGCGGGGAGGGATCCAAAGGCGAGGGGCTAGGGGAGAGGGGCGACGCGGTCGGGCGGGCGAGGGTCGCCGGCGATGAGGGGCGAGGATGGATCGGCCCGATCCAGATCGGGCGGTGGAGGAGAAAGGGATCGGGAGGGGCGAGTGAGGCTAGGGTTCCACCGACGGGGGGTGGGGAGTGGATAAGGGCGGCGGTTGGGCGGCCCATGGTGTGGCCGGCCTGGGCTGTGGGGGGCTGGCTGGTTGGGCGATGGGGTTTCCTCCCCCCACTTTCTCTTTTGTTTTATTTTGTTCTTTTCTTATTTTCTTTCTTTTCTGTTTTAATTTGTTTAAACTACTTAGACCCTTTATAAAAATGTGTGCACTCCACCATAATTAGCTTTGTAATTTTTTACAACCCCCGAACATTTTAGTTTTAGTTTTTGAAAACTTTTATCGTTTGCTTTTGTTTTGAATTTGATTTAGACCGGGTTCAAATCAACGTGAGTTTAGTCACAGTAACCGGGGTGATTACTGTAGCTTAATTATCCGGGTGTTACATGGGAACAACCCACCTAGGCGCGCCAGGAGAGGGGGGCGTGCCCTGGTGGGTTGTGCCCACCCAGGTGCCCCTCTCTGGCAGGTCTTGGCTCCAGAAGTTCTCTTTTATTGTATAAAAATTCCTCGCAAAGTTTCGTTCCATTCCGAGAACTTTTATTTCTGCACAAAAACAACACCATGGTAGTTCTGCTGAAAACAACGTCAGTCTGGGGTTAGTTTCATTCAAATCATGAAAATTAGAGTCCAAAACAAGAGGAAAAGCGTTAGGAAAAGTAGATACGTTGGAGACGTATCAGGCGTCATGGTCTAGAGCATTCAAGAGGAATTGTGGATCGCCGAGTGACCGAGTCTATGAAGGTTTGGAAGTCACCTGAAGACTTACATTGAGTGATTGGGCGAGGTCTGAGTGATCTTAGCTCAAGGAGAATACGGTGAGGACTATGTGTCCGGGACTGTGTGTTCTCAGGTTTAAATACCTAGCCGCTCCAACCAGACGTACGACTATCACAACAGTTGGAACTGGTCTACCAAATCATCGTCTTCACCGAGCTACTGGTTCTATTTCCTCAACCCTTTCATTTCCTCATTCATGTGTTGATGAACTTGACTGTTACTGTCTAAAGACTTTGACTGAAGATTTCTCAATTTCCTCAATCCTAATTCTTAAGTCACTTTGTCTTCAGTCTGCTTATCCTGTTTACACGCTACCTGTGCTCTGTGTATGTTTCATTTCATCATGATGACTATGCTACTGCTTTGTTATGCATGCACCTGAGTACTTATTCCGCTGCTTGTAGTTCATTGCCTAGGAAATTCCTCAAGCTGAATTGACTATCCTGCTGCACATACACCTCAATGATGAATTTGTAAAAGTTGCCTATTCACCCCCCTCTAGTCGATATAACACACTTTCACAGTCATTGACTATCCTGCTGCTGCACATACTTCTGCTACATATGCCATATAAGCTATCCAATTATCTAATTAGCAATGACTTGAGCTAGTAATGAACTACTAGATAAAACAAAACTACTGTTGATTACTCACCTGAATAGGGCATCCATAAAACCTCCTTCTAGCGTTAGCACCTTCAAAAGCAACACATTTCCTAGGCATCATCTGGTGAAGTGTGCACTTGGGAACTTCCTCCATTGGAGCACCACAAAACAGTGACTCACGGATGGTGTCAGGTGTCCCCTACATACAGTACAAGCTAAATTAGACAAAGGATTCATCTGATAATTGCAGATCCATCAAGCACTGGCTAAACCAAAGAGTCAACCAAAGAATCCATCCATTGTTGCAGATCCTCAACCCTAATTCCCAAATCGAGTGAACCCTAAACCTAACCCTAAGTAATGGCAGAGGGAGAGGATGATGCTTACAAAGTACTCCATATCCATCAGGTTGCCCCCCATGCTGTCATCGTCGGAGCTCTCATCCCCATCATCCAAGAAGGCATCCTGGCCGGCGACGAGGAACAGAGGTGGTCGGCGATGATATCGAGCTCGGGCAGGGGAGAACAAAGCGAGGAGAGAGTGGGAGTGAGTGTGCGCTAGTGAGAGAGAGTGAGCCGGATTGACCACTTTTCACCTGGTCAAAATGGCTCGCCCTAACGGCCGTTAGCCATACGCGCCGTCAGCCGTGTCCGACATGGACCTGGCTGGTGGGCCCTACCTGTCATAAGAAGGGTTAAAATGTAACCATTCAGTGACTAGGGTTTTTTGGAACTGCAAACCAATTTTGTGGTAGTTTTTTGAAAGATTAATAAAAGTGGTAGTTTTTTTGTAGACATAGCCTGTAATGTGGTAATTTTTTTGCTATATACTCCCCAGGAAGGCTGTAGCTACAGTAAATGCTACAGTCAATAAACCAATTGGGCCTCATGCCCCAGGGCGCCACCTGGACTGCCTGGGGCTGAATCCGCCACTGTCTACAACCAATGTTGTCAAATAACTGCAATGATTGAGTAGCAAAATGTATGCAGGATGGAGAATATGTGAAGCTTGGAAGACTTGAATTTAAAGGTAGCAAAGTGTTAGTCATAATCAATTCAAACATGCAAGTTGAATATACATGAAACGTTGACACTGTGTTAGTCAAAGACCGAACTAGAGATGCCAGCATAGAACACTACGCATGGTCACTGTGTAACACAACGAGAAAAGATGATGGATGGAAATAGGTGGTTCCGCAAACGTGTGAACTTGTTGGACACCAATGCCGTTGACATTGTTGTCGTTCACTATAGCGGTGGTTCGAACAATGCAACTGCCGAGTTCGTGAACTTGTTGGACACCAACACCGTTGACATTGATCAAGCCCCGTTCGCCGCATTCGACTACAATGAAATGGAGGGCGGCGTGGATGATCATGGTTGTGAGGAAGAATTGGAGGAGATCGAAGCGGAAGCGTATGAGCAATCGCAAACAAAAACTAGGAAAAGCCAAAGATCGAAGAACTACACGATCTTGGAAGATCAAGTTTTGATCAATGCATGGAGTGCGGTGTCTCTTGATGCATGTACAGGTACTTCTCAAACCGCCAAGAGGTATTGGCAAAGGATCGAAGATCAATATTTCCGCATGATGGCAAAGTACCCCAATAGGACTCCACGCACATTTCGGTCGCTTCAAGGGCGTTGGGAGGTGATCAAGCCTATGTGCAGCCGTTGGGCAGCTTGCTTGGAGCAAGTACGCAATGCACCTCCAAGTGGAACCGTGGAATCCGACTATGTGAGTTTGTTTTTTCTTTGTTCAAGTTGTGCATCATCATATTTGCTTCATATTTGCATCATGGGAAATGATTGCATCATTTCACTTTGTTCACATTGTGTAGGACAAGATTGCCCAACATAGATACAAAGAGATGGAAGCTTCGGAAGGCAAATTCTTCAAACTAGAGCATTGTTGGGAGTTGCTCCAAAAGTGCGAGAAGTGAAAGTTGATCGACAAAGAATCCCCACCAAAAAGAGGCTCACTTACAAACATGGATGAAGATGAGGATGATGATGGCCCAAGAAATTTGCTCGAGCCCGATGGCGACAAGAAGACTAAGGATAAGATGAAGAGAGAGCAAGAAGCATCGAGCTTGAGGGAGAAGATTGATGCCATGGTGCAATCAAACAAGTTGATGTTGTTGAAGTCGTTGGAGATCAAGAAAGAGTTGACCGAGAAGAAGGCAAAGGAGAAGCAAGAAAAGTGGCAATTGCTCAAGGAAGAGGGGTTGCGCAAAGCTGCCATTAAGAAGAGAAGAGCACGCACCGCAGAAACCAAAGCCATGTCCAAGTTGCTTGCCGAAGAGAACAAGATCATGTCAATGAACCGAAATGACATGGACGATCTCACCAAAACATGGCATGATATGGCAAGGAGAGAAATTTTGAAGAGGAGAATGGTTGCGTCGCGCCCAAAAAATCGCGAGTTTAGCGCGCGCGGAGTTAAAAGTAGCACTCCAGCGGACGCTGCATAATAGTGCTCACGGTAAAAAGTGTTGAGCGCGCCCGAAGAAACCGGACAAGAAGCTGTATATTTGAGGCGTGAGCTTCACACAGATTTCTCTCCATTTGAACTCCTCAGGCGTCACGGTAGCCTCCTCGTACGCTGGCCGCCATGGGCATGAGAGCGGGCGCTGCCACGGCAGCAGGGCGGCGGCTGGCGCTGCCACGGCCAGCGTAGGCGGCAGCCTGGCCACGGGCGGCGAGCAAGGGGAGGAGGCGGCGGCGGCGGCAGGCGAAAGCAGAGCAGGCAGGCGGCGCCACGGCGGGCGAGCAAGGAGGCGCGACACGGCGGGCGAGAGGAGAGAGCAGGCCCATGGCTGGCGCTGCGCTGCCACGCCACGGCGGGCGAAAGCGGCGATGGGCGGCGTGGCCATGACCATGGCTGCGAGCATGCCACGGGCTGCGAGCTGGGTACGGGTTTATTTTGGGCGTCTGCTGGAGATGTCACCGTTGCTAGCTTGGCTTTATATTTTTGGACGTCTGCTGAAGATGCTCGGTCATGCCGCGCGCTAAAACACTATTTTGGCGCTGTAAAAAAAATTTAGCGCGCGGCTCGGTTGGGCGTCTGTTGGAGATGCTCTTAGAGCTGCAATTGCGCAAGTGTCGCCGCGAAGCAAAACCCGGATTTGGCTGCACCGATGGCTGAAGCTGGACGTATACAGCGACTGATGGATTGGCAGTGACGGATGATGAAGGATGGAATCACGGAACTTTGTAGCAAGCAGTACGTAGCTAGCCAATTAGAGAAAGAAAACCGCTTTCCAGCGGTGCAGACGATCCACTTTTACCCAAGTAAGTAAGGAGCTGATTTGCGGTTGCAGCAGATGAGACGCTACATTGCTGGCTCCATTCCCATTTCGCAGCCGGAGTTGGCCAACCCACCCACCACCGCCCACAACGACTCTCCTTCAATCCACCGCAGGAATTTCACTTATCCTTTTACTTTATTTATTATCCATCATTTTCCACCTTGGCTACGCAACCCGACGCAGCTGAAGCAATCTCTCTCTCTCTCTCTCAAGCTACCACTTCTCCTTCCTGTCTGTCTGTGTGACCCTGACAGTTGTAGCCGCAAGGCAAACAGAGTCAAGGAAAGCAGACCAGCACAACGCGGCTTCCCCTCCCCTCCCCTCGCGGCCGAAAGGAAGCGTCTTCTGCTCTGCTGCCAGCACCAACACAAGCCAGGCCACAACTCTCTCCCGTCCCGTCCCCCACTCCTCACGCCTCGCCGCCCTCCCTCGCTTCCTCCGCCAGCCTCCTCCCCCCTTGTTGGGATCCCTCCTTCTCCCACGCCATGATGAAGCCCGCGGGCGCCGGCCCCGGCCCCGGCACTGGCGCCGTCGAGGTCCGCGTCGAGCGCCCGCAGCGCCCGCCCGTGCACCCCAACCCGCACGCCTCAGGGCGCGCCCCTACTACCGCCGCTGGACGCCCTGGCTCGTCCCGGCCGCCTGCGTCGCCATCTTCCTCGTCACCATGTTCGTTAACGACTGCCCCAACCGCAGCGCCGGCAACTGCACCGCGGGCTTCCTCGGCCGATTCGCTTTCCAGCCGCTCAAGGAGAACCCGCTCCTCGGCCCATCCTCCACCACGTACGTAGGCTGCTAAGCCTCCTCCTTTTCTTCTTCCTCCCCCCTTTGTTTGCTTCCTCCAACTCCAACTGTGCATTTCCTTTGCTTGCTTAGAGGAGGACAGTGAGTCTAGTTGAAGATTTACAAGACTTAATTTCCCGTTCCCCTTTCTTACTCACCAGTGCAATTGCAAACAGCAGCACCAACTCGATCTACTCAAAATGATATTTTCTTTCTTTCTTCTTCTTGACATGTTTAAGACCTCGTGTGTTTACACTCAAACAATTGAGGTTGATCCTCAACTAGGTTGGTGTACAGGTTCATCCTCAGGTTGCTTACTTCTATTTTGCAATTGGAATTGGGAGAACTACTGATGCTTCTGTTTCAGACATACGGATTCTTTTTTTCCTGGGTTTGTGGATGAGGGAATTTTGTGACCTAGCAATCCACAAGTCTTTGAGCGGAAACTTGTATAAGGTACACAAACATGAAGAGTTTCAGACTACCTAAAAAATCAGTCTTGATCCTCTAGGTGTGAACTCTGCAGGCCAATCTTTCAATGTATCTAATCAAGTTTAGGATTCTGTTTGTTTTTTTCTCATCAAATAAAACTAAAGCCTTCTTACTGACTTGGTAATTAAGTTGGGGTTACAAAAGTATTCTGAAACTGATCATTAAGTCCCTTTCCATTAGGGACAGGTGTTATACTTGTAAGTTCTAGTTTCTCTAATGAATGGGCAGAGCTCCTGCCGTTCATTTCAAAGAAGAAACTAACAGCTGAAATGTTAAATGTAGACGTAAGCAATTTGCTTGCCAAGTCATGTGTAGGACATCTTTAGACTTGGTATTGGCTTATGTAGCTTTGTTAACTTTAGTTGATTTAGTCTATCCTCTGCTCATGATTGGTGTTGGTGATGACTTGAGAAAAAATCAGATTATATTGTCAACTGTTCTAGGTGTTGATGGTTCTGTACAATCTGACTTTAACAATTTTACCGCACAATTGGACTTTTATGGTGTTGCCCGCAATTTGACTTTTATGTTATTTTGGAAGGGCAAATTCAATGAACAGCAGTAGTTGCATGCTGTGTTTACAACTAAGAAGTGAGGATTATGCCACAAAATTGTATTAGATTATAACCTATATGGATTCTTCGGTGTTGATTATAATTATAAATACTTTGCTCAGATGTTTTCAGAAACTTCATCCTTGCTCTGCCTTTTTTCCGCGTGAACTGGGAACATTTTTGTGTTAACTTCTGGTCATTTGACTGATGTCTACAAAGAGCTACAGTAAATTTTATCTTTCAAAGTGTGTTGCATCACTTCATTTGAAATCAAGGACATGGAAAGAAATGATGGAAAACAAAATAGGATATTTGTCATGCATATTTGATTTTCAGAACTAACAAAGCATTTTCCATGCCAGATTGCTGAAGATGGGAGCTCTAGATGTATCTAAAGTTGTGCAAGGTCGCCAGGGATGGCGTCTGATTACGTGTATCTGGCTCCATGCTGGGGTTGTTCATTTACTCATCAATGTGCTTTGCCTTCTATTTATTGGTATTCGACTTGAACAAGAATTTGGGTTTGGTAAGTGAAAGCATTGCTTGCATTTTTGACCTGAGCCTTCTTGAATTCAACAAAAAGGAACAGATAGAAGTTATGTACTATCAATCGTTTTCCCATGGCCCTGTTTCTGTTATAACTGGCAAGCTTCTTTAGATAAATTTCTTGTAATGAAATATCGCTTCATGGATCCAAGTCTCTAGTAGTCTACTGACATTTTATAAATAACATCATATGTTCTGTATCTTCGATAGTGGAACCAAAAATATCAGGATTATGTAACCACGCAGATAAGCTACTTAGACTGAACCAAGAGACACCATATTGTACCATACACAACTCCTGAAATACACCAAGAGACACCATACTGTACCATACACTCTTCTTTAGACTGAACCAAGAGACACCATACACAACTCCTGAAATACAGGAATAGCTCAAATTATCCTATCTATATCACTGATTAGCTTGCAAAACTCTCAAAGAATGTGCGTGAAAGTTCATCCAAGTTCTAGTTAAATTGATGAAATAGATATGTGTGCAGTTTAAATGCTTCTATGCCTTACAGTTCTGAAGATTTTTTTTTCTGTTCATGGTGTACAGTGAGGATTGGTCTTGTTTATCTCATTTCTGGTTTTGGTGGGAGCTTGATGTCTGCTCTCTTCATCCGAGCAAGTATTTCCGTTGGTGCTTCTGGTGCTTTGTTTGGACTGATAGGGTCGATGCTTTCTGAACTCATCACAAACTGGTCACTCTATGCAAATAAGGTTTGTTTTCCTAATATTGCAGTAGACTCTTCTGTAATACAGAGTAGTATAATAGTAGCTCTTGCAGCAAATTGATTCGGTCTTGTCCATCAAGAATGACTTGTTCAATTAAATGGTATGATATTTCTCCTTCTTTTCAGGTGGCAGCATTACTAACCCTGGTACTTGTAATCGTGGTGAACTTAGCCCTTGGGATACTCCCCAGAGTGGATAACTTTGCTCATATTGGGGGTCTTATATCTGGGTTCCTTCTTGGATTTGTTGTCTTCATTCGACCACAGTTTGCGTGGATTAACCAGAGAAGAGTAGCACCTGGACCACAAGCTGCTCCTGCCGAACGCAAGCACAAGACATATCAATATATATTGTGGATAGTTGCTGCTATTCTGCTGATTGTCGGGTGAGTCTACAGACTTTCCTCTTGAGGCCCCATTTAATATTTAACTTTCAAATGTTTTCCCTGTGGTGATACCTGTTATCTGAAATTTACAGGTTCACAGTGGCCATAGTTCTGCTTTTCCGGGGATATAATGCGAACGATCACTGTTCTTGGTGCCATTATCTCAGTTGTGTTCCTACTAAAAAATGGAAGTGCAACTCGTCACCGACAACATGCACGGTAAGATAATTGGAAGTTCCTCCCTCTGTATCTTTGGAAGTACTTTTGTCACCGCTAACAAGTGAAATATAACAGACTGAAAAGAAAAGTTACAAGCATATATAGTGGAAAACATCGTTTTTGCATCTTGCATAAGTTAACAAGCAAGTTAAATCTACAAGCTGAAGAACCAAATGTGCTTTTGGATCGATATGAACCAAACTCATTTTGTTTGGCTAGACGCTGTAGCCAGATGTATCGGAGATGCCCCTTTCACAGTTGAGATTGAGCATGCATTCACGGGACGCCGCTACATGCTAAATTGCTAATGCTATTTTCCGCAATTCCATTTCCTTGCAGGCAATGCTACAGGGAAATACCTTGAACTTGACATGTGAAGGCAAAGGGATATACCGGAGCTACATTGTGGCCGAAGCTACGCAAGATAAGATAGACCAGCTCTGCAACCAGCTTTGCAGTTAGGAGAACCGGATTCCCTGAGCTCTCCCAGCTTCTAACATGATTTTTATTCTTTCTGTACATGAAGAGAATACTACATATTTTAATAGAAGGTTACTTATGGAGGGAAATATGCAGTGTTGCATGTTATAGGTTGCTTGTGATTAATCTTGAGAAGTACTGAAGTGTTGCTCCGATTCCCCGGATGGATGGAAACTGAGAGGAAAAGGCCAACAGGACTATCATTCATGTGTTGTAAGGCCTTTCGCGCAAGCACTGGATCCACACGATAAACCCAAGCTTAGAGCAATTCTAGCATTTCATGCTTTCAAAGGAACTTTAACGCATGGTTGCCGGGAGTTTTTTTTTTCGAAAGGGGGGGACTCCCCGGCCTCTGCATCAGAATGATGCATACGGCCACATTTATTAGAGAGAAAATAAGGTTCAACAAGGTCTTAAAGTCTGCAAACAAAAGCAACGGCTAGCTCATATAGAGCCTCAACGCCAAAACAAAAAGCCCAAACAAAATAAAAGATAGGTAAACTAATTGCCTATCCTATTACATGACCGCCATCCAAACCGGTTGAAGATATCCATACTACTATCTCCCACCGACAGATCCAAGAATAAAACGCCTCCCGGCCTCCGTCGGAGTGAGTAAGGACCACATACGGATCAGTGCAGTAGCCCGGAATAATACCTGCAAAAAATGAATAGTTGTTGTTCTGTTAAAAGCCAAGTCATTTCTGCAATTCCAAACTGCCCATAACAACGCACATACTCCTACACGAATGTGTTTAGCTGTTTCGGACTCTATCCCAGCAAGCCACGCCCCGAATAACGTGTTGACCGAAGTCGGAGGAGTAATGTTAAAGGCAATTTGCACAGAGCGCCACAATCCTCGTGCCAACGGACAGTCAAAAAAGAGATGCTTGATAGTCTCGTCCCGATCACAAAAACTACACCTAGTAGAACCTGTCCAATTGCGCTTAACTAAATTGTCCTTTGTTAAAATTACTTATTTATGCACAAACCACATAAAATACTTTAATCTTCAAAGGGACCTTAACTTTCCAAACCTCTTTGAAACTAGGAATCACACTAGAGTTAATTATATCGATATACATCGATTTAACTGTGAACTCCTCGGATTTAGTAAGCTTCCAACATATCTGATCGGGCTGAGGAGTTAACTGAACCTCCATCAATCTACGGACTAGGTGAAGCCATGCTTCCCATCGATCACCCACAAGCACCCTCCTGAACTGAATGTTGAGTG
Organism: Aegilops longissima; assembly: GCA_021605205.1. Lineage (NCBI taxonomy): Eukaryota > Viridiplantae > Streptophyta > Magnoliopsida > Poales > Poaceae > Aegilops > Aegilops longissima. The sequence continues at coordinate 151,022,251 of CM038679.1, forward strand.
GAATGGACTGCATAACCATGGCAACAAGAGCCTCACGACGTTGAACAATACGATATAGGGACGGATACTGGGTCGCCAATGGCGCGTCGCCAAGCCACGTATCCTCCCAGAATCACGTGTTGTTACCATTATCGACAATACACCTCGTTCTGTTAAAGAAGGCAGCTTTGATTCTCATGAGCCCCTTCCAGAACGGCAAATCTGTTGGTCTCAGAGTGACCTGGGATAGGGTCTTGGACTGCAGATATTTACTACGTAAAATATGCGCCCATATTGCCTCCGTCTCAGAAGACAACTTAGACAGCCACTTACTGAGCAGGCATCTGTTCTTGACTTCAAGATTTTCAATACCAAAGCCCCCTGGTCCTTTGGTCGACAAATAATATCCCATTTGGCCAGTCTGTACTTCCTCTTAAGCTCATCACTCTGCCAAAAGAATCGGGATCGATAGAAGTCTAGCCTTTTCCTAACCCCAACTGGGACCTCAAAGAAGGATAAGAGGAACTCGTGAGCACCGAGTTAATAAGAATCAACCGGCCTCCATAAGACATGAGTTTTCCTTTCCAGCAACTCAGTTTCTTCTCAAACCGATCCTCGATACACTTCCACTCGCTGTTTGTTAGCTTACGATGGTGAATGGGAATACCGAGATACGTGAAAGGTAAAGCCCCCACTTCACAACCAAACAATTGTCTATAAGCCTCTTGTTCGTCTTTGGCTCTACCAAAGCAGAACAGCTCGCTTTTATGGAAATTGATCTTCAGCCCCGTCAATTGTTCAAATAAGCATAACACTAACTTCATGTTTCTCGCTTTTGCCAAATCGTGTTCCATGAAAATGATTGTATCATCAGCGTATTGCAGAATGGACAAACCACCATCAACTAGATGGGGCACCAAGCCATCCACCGACCGCCTCCTTTGCCCTCCCAATCGGGATCGCCAACATATCAACCACAATATTGAACAATATTGGCGACATAGGATCGCCTTGTCTCGTGCCCTTGTGTGTTTGGAAATAATGACCTATGTCGTCATTCACTTTAATTCCAACACTCCTTTTTGCGTGAATGCTTCCACAGGCGCCGCCAAGCTTCATCAAAGCCCTTCATGCGTAAAGCTTTGTTGAAGGAACGGCCATTTGACTTTATCATATGCCTTCTCGAAATCCACTTTGAAAATAACACCATCAAGTTTTTTCGTGTGAATCTCATGGAGCGTTTCATGAAGGACCACAACCCCTTCCAGGATGTTCCTGTCCGGCATGAAAGCCGTTTGAGAAGGCTGCACAACGGCGTGCGCAATCTGTGTGAGCCTAATCGTCCCGACCTTGGTAAAGATTTTGAAACTGACATTCAGAAGACAGATAGGCCGAAATTGCTCGATTCTCACGGCCTCTGTTTTCTTAGGAAGCAGGTTTATTGTTCCAAAATTTAGTTGGAAAAGCTGCAAATGTCCTGAGAACAAATTATGGAACATCGGCATCAGGTCCCCTTTAATAATATGCCAGCACTTCTTATAAAACTCAGCCAGGAAACCATCCGGACCGGGTGCCTTATTATATTTCATCTTGGAGATGGCCTCGAAAACCTCCTTTTCCGAGAAAGGGGCAGTTAAGATATCGTTCTCCATAGCAGTAAGTTGAGGTACATCTTGGACCCTAGACTCATCCAGCGACACACGCCTTCTCCTCGGTGGTCCAAACAAACGCTTGTAGTACTCAAGAATGTAAAGCTTCGTGTTTTCTGGCCGATAATTGTATCCTCATCTTGTTCTAGCTGGAAGATTCTCTTCTTCCTATTTTTGCCATTGGCAATCATGTGGAAGAATTGAGTGTTCGCGTCCCCCTGGACCACTTTTCGCACCTTGGCTCGCAGTGCCCACTTTAATTCTTCTTCACGAAGAAGCTCTTTCAACCTCATCTCAGCGTCAAGCTTGGTATGAAGCTCGGTGGCTAGCAAAACCGTGGTTTCTGCTTTTACATCTAAGGCCTGAATAAGGGTAAGGAGCCGTTCCTTTTCAACCTTATAAATCCCACTAAGATGTTTAGCCCACCCACGTAGGAAACTTCTCAGATGCCTAATCTTATTCGCGGTCGCTCAAGCGCATTCCTACCGCCGCATCCTTAGCCCACTCTCGCCACGAGATCCGTGAAGCCTTCTCTTTCAAACCACGCAAGCTCGAATGAGAACAAATTCTTGTTGCCCGAGTAGGTAGCCCCACCAGAGTCAAGCAAAAGAGGCATGTGGTCAGAAATCCCGCGAGAGAGAGCCTGAACTATAACAAAGGGAAACTTCTGCTCCCATTCGACACTAGCAAGTACCCGATCCACTTCTCGAACGTTGGATTTGGCAAAGCGTTAGCCCATGTGAACTTCCTACCTGAAAGCTCAATCTCTCTCAAATCCAAGCTTTCAATAATAGTGTTAAACATGAACGACCATCTCCCGTCGAAATTATCATTGTTCTTTTCATCACGTCTCCTAATAATGTTAAAGTCTCCCCCAACCAGAATTGGGAGTTGCTCAGACCCGCAAACTCTAACAAGGTCGGCCAAAAAATCCGGTTTGAATTCTGCCTGCGCGGCACCATACACCGCCACCAGAGCCCAGTCAAATCCATCAACCTTGGACCGCACCTTGAACTTAACAGCAAAATCTCCCATAATCACACTTCGAACTTCGAGAGAGTCGCATCTAACACCAAGTAAGACCCCTCCCAACCTTCCTCTCGGTGGCAGACAATGCCAGTCAAACTCAATACCCCCCGATAAAGTGTTGAGAAATTGTGGTGAGAAATTTGCTCTACCAGCTTCCGACAACGCAATAAAGTCCAATCTATGCTCGATGGATGCTTCTGCAAGGAACCTCCTTTTAGCCAAGTCCTTAAGACCTCTGCTATTCCAAAAGATTCCTCTCATATCTCATCATGGAATTTTTTAGCCGTGCGGATCCTAGCACTCCTACGCACCGCGGACGTCGGGTATATCTTGCGCTTCCACTTGCGCTTAGGGCTGGTCCTCGTGTCCACCCTGTCCTCTGTCCCCATTTCTAGGGGTCTAACTACATCCATCTCGACATTCTCATCCTCCTCCTCCGGCTCCTGGAGGGGAGGCGCGAGATTAGCACAAAAATTATCGAGCACCCGGACTCCCATAGCATCAATCTCGGAATCGTTCATGGGTTTGACGACGGCTAAGTTACGAATCAATTCTAAAGCCCTCTCGGCTTCTAGATCAAGCAAATCATTTATGGAATTAGAAACTTCACCCTCATTACTACCTAGTGAAATTCCTAATTGGTTTGCATTATCAACAATCTCATCATTCGAAAAATGCAAGATAGTATTCGAAGTATTCACAGACATACCAGTAGTGACCTGGACGTCACGAAGCTTGGCCGCCCTCATGGCGCAGCGCTGCTGCATGTAGTCCACCTCCGGACGGCCCTGAAGACGACAACTCAACCGTCGGCCCTCAGACGCATGGTCCGGAATCCCGCCGAACTGAATAACGTCCTACCGCGTGAAGTTTCCCGGGGAATGACCGCCTGTCACCCCCCAAACACTCAACCGGTCCCCATGACCGGGAGAGGGCGCCGAGTCAGATGGTGGGGAACCAAGGGCCACCTTCCCCCGCTCCCCATCCACCCCAGACCGCATACCAGGAGTGCTCACCGGCGCCACGGGCGGGGCGATCCCCCTAGGCGCAGAAGGTGAAGAGGGCCTCGAGGCCACCTGCCCCAAGCCCTCTCCAAAGACCGGACCTGCCACCTGCAGTACCGGCGCAACAAAAGGTGAAGAGGGCGCCGAGGCCACCTGCCCTGGCCCCCCTTCCGAAGGTAACTCCTCCCTCCCGGTAGCCCCGACCGGAGCAAGAGGAGACGGGGGCGCCGAGGCCACCTGCCTCGAACCCCCAGTCAAGCTCGGAACGACCACCTGCAGCTCAGCCATCTCAACAATATCCGAGGGAGGCGAGAACACTATCTCCGGACCCCCCGCCTGTAACCCTCCACGCCCGGGCCCTCAAAGTGCAACGTAGGTAAAGAGTGCTAAAAAACCTCAAGAGACTCCACCCGCTCGCTCCATAGTCTCGGAGGTGCAGTAGCAGGTTCAATGGATCCAAATCTCAAAGTGGTCGACGGCACGGAAGAAGGAGGCGCCGTCCCACCTCCGGTCGTCTGAGCAACCGACCCCGGTCCCTCAGCCTTCTCTCGTCCAGGTCAGCGGCCGGAGTCTCCTTACCTCCCGTACCATCATCACCCTTGTGCATATCAACGTCAGTGGCAGCAGGTGCCTCAGCAAACAGGCTGTCATCCTCAAACTCAATCTGAAGCCTGTAAACCTGACCTCGATAAGCCCACTTAACCACATCAGGCACAAACTCAATGTCCAAAATACTGACCAATAAGCGAGCAACCCCATGAGCTCTAGTAAAGGCCATATCCACTCGCTCTGTCTTTCCCACCATGATGCCCAGACTAGCAACGACCCTGGCATCCTGCAAGGGCTTGGAAGGAGCTCCTAAAACGCAACAGGGCTCGGGTAAGAGGTTTACCCCGAGGCTCAATCAACTTCCACTCGTGGAACTCAAGGATGCCCTCCGTACCTGGCACCTTACACATCCCAAAGCTCAGCAACCTCTGTAAATCCTCCACTGTCGGGAACTCAACCCAAGTTTGCTTCTAGACTGACAAACTCCCAGTGGAAGTCTCCTGGAGCCAGCTCCCGGAGCCGCTGCACAATCTGGGTCTCAGAGACTTCACCTTTAGTCACTTTAACAACCCCAGTTGTCATACTGAGCACCTCATCAGGAACCTCCCTCTCGGTCGGAGACTCAAAAAACGTGAGCTCGGAACAGTACACTCCGTACATCATAAGACTCGGTACCTGCTCTCTCAAAAGCGGACATGCCCCTGACTCATGGGTTGGCTTGCCACACGTATCGTATAACACTGCCACACACTCAGCAATGAAATGGCCCTTATCGCCACAGCGGTAACATAACATTCTTTCCTTCTTGCGCGCATACTTGGCCACCCTGTCCAGCTCAGGCCTGTCAGAGGCCTCCACAGACATTAACTCGACCTCACCATTACCAGGAACCACGACATCCGCTAGTGCCGTCACCACCTCCATAGCCTGGCCAGAAAACCCAGCCTCCTCAGTAACTCCGCCAACCGTCGTCTGATCAACGACAACAGGATGCTGCCTTGGACGATAGCGGCCACCTCGGCCACCACGGTTACCACGGAAGCCACCGCGGTTACGATTAGCCGGTCTAGACGCCCCTTCGACGAAACCGCCCGTTGGCCCCATGAAAGGTCTCTCGGTCGAGCCATCACTCTGCCAGGCATACCCCCGCCCACCACCTGTGGACGAGGATCCCCGGTGCTGTCCATCTCCATAGACGTTGAGCCCATCGTCACCCCACTGACCACGAGGCACCGATGAGTCTCCCCCCCTAGTCGGAACCTGCGACAACTTTGCCTGCTTCAACACCGGCGCCGTCGAATTCTGCGTCTGTCGGGCCACGAAATGCGGCGGTCTGACCCCAGGCTGCATCGCCACGGGTCGAAGTTGGCCACCTGAAGCCGGAGGAGGCGGCCTCGGAGCCGGGGTGCCACGGACCGCGACGGCCACAGTGGTCGGCATCGGTGGCCTTGCTCCCGCAGGCAGCCCGCGGCCAACCGCGCCGAGCCCGATCGCCCCACTAGCATGTGGTGGTCTAGGGCCGCCGGCCTCCTGCGCGGCCCGGCCGGACCTGTGAACGGGACCGGGGTAGCGCCACCACGGCCGCTCGGCGGCAGCCCAAAGACCGCCACGACCCATTCCTCGGGCAACACATCCCGCCATGCCACCTCCACCAGCGGCACCGCCACCAGTTCGCACCGCCGGGCGCCGGACTTGGCAGGGGGCAGGCCTCGATCGGCCATGCCGTGTAGAGGAGGAATTCTCCTAGCACGCCCCGCACTGCGGTCGGAGAAGTTCGGTTGGCACGCAACACGATGAACCCTAGATCGTTTCGATCGAATATCCACAGAACGAACGTCAATCGTGCATGGGGTGTAGACGTTGTCGAACCAGACGGTGCCATGTTGTACTGGGCCTCATACCCAGTTAAAACAGGCCCAAACTCGATCGGGTCCGGCTCACTCAGAACCGGCCCACCCCCAGGCACACCGAGCCCGCTGGCCAGAGTGCGCTCAAACGATCTCCCGCATCAACGCGATCCCGATCGCCACCCGCCGACAACGGCGCCACGGCGCCGCCGCCGCCACGGACTCACCAGCAGAACGGAACGGGTTGCTATCTTCTTCCTCGAACTTTAGTCCAGAATCGCCGAATCAAATCGAAGAGGGTGAGGTTTGAAGACTAACCTTCGGAAGGGGTCCTTCCATGGCACGACGATCGCCGCCGCCGTTCTCCGGTGCACGACGCGACGCACCATCTCCTTCCTCTCGCCCGCGTGTAGCCCAACCCTCGCCGGATCGTCGACCGGCAAGATCCTTTCCACCGTTGAGGCCACCTCATACTCATCATATCCTGCATGAAAAAACTCACCGAAAAGATCAGAAGGAGTCGGCGTTGGCGGAGAAGCCGCCGGATCATCGTCGTCTCCGTCCGCCTCGTCCTCATCAGATCCGGCTAGCGCCCAAAACCGGCCGCCAACCCGCGGACGAGCCACCGTCCCCGAGTATATCCATACAATGGACCCAAGCTTATAGCAATTCTAGCGGAGTCGCAATATGGCATATGGAGCACACTCTATATGCTTTTAGAAGCCAGAGTAGACATAACATGGTCTCCATATTTTTCTGCAGGACCCACCTGTTGTGACGCCCTCGATTCAATCGTACACTAATCATGCACGCAAATGTGTACGATCAAGATCAAGGACTCACGGGAAGATATCACAACACAACTCTACAAATAAAAATAGTCATACAAGCATCATAATACAAGCCAGGGGCCTCGAGGGCTCGAATACAAGTGCTCGATCATAGACGAAGTCCGGAAGCAACAATATCCGAGTACGCATGGTTAAACAAGGTGCCATAAGATGGCTAGCACAAACTGGGATACAGATCGAAGAGGAACAGCCTCCCGCCAGGATCCTCCTAGGTCACTCTCGGTCGCCGCCGGTGGCTGCACGTAGTAGTAGGCACCTCCGAGTAGTAGTCGCCGAGGTGGCGTGGCTCGCCCCGGCTCCATCGCCTGGTTGCGCAATCGAGTAGAGATAGGGGAAAAGGGGAACAAGGCAACCGTGAGTACTCATCCAAAGTACTCGCAAGCAAGGAGCTACACTACATATGCATGGATATATGTGTAAAGGCCATATCGGTGGACTGAGCTGCAGAATGCCGAGAATAAGAGGGGGTAGTTAGTCTTAACGAAGACTACGCCGACACCTGCCTTGCAACAGGTAGGAGGGGACGATCCAAGTCCTCCAAGTAACATCACATAGCAATAATCCTACCCGCGATCCCTCGCTCATATCCCCGAGCGAGAGCGACCACGGTTGTATCCGCACTTGGAAGGTGTGTTTTATCAAGTATCCGGTTCTAGTTGTCATAAGCTCAAGGTACAACTCCAAGTCGCCCCATTATCAAGATCACGGCTATCCGAATAGATTAACTTCCTGCAGGGTGCACCATCTTACCAAAGACGCTTGATCCCATTTGGCGGACACACTTTCTCGGTCATGCCCGGCCGCGGAAGATCAACACGCCGCAGCCCCACCTAGGCACAACAGAGAGGCCAACACGCCGGTCTAAACCTAAGCGCGCAGGGTCGGGCCCATCGCTCGAAAGCACACTCACGACGCGTCTGTGACGCGTCGAAGCACCTAGCCAAAGAAGCGTTCAGTCAATCCGGGCAGCGCCGCTCCGTCGACGACGTCAAGTATGCCGGCCGATACCACGACGCCGGATACCCATAACTACTCCCGCATAGATGGTTAGTGCGATAAGCTCAGAGCCAACTCGGATCAAATACCAAGACCTCGTTAAGCGTGTTAAGTATCCATGAACGCCGAGCAGGCCAGCCCACCTCTCTCCTAGGCGGTCTCAACTCGCCTGTCGCTCCGCCACAAAGTATCATCGGGGCCGTCGGGAACCCCAGCCCACCTCTACCGGGATGGAGCCACCCGTCCTTTCGGCCCCCATCTCCTAACAGTACCACGTGTAATGTAAATAGTGTAAGGTATATAGTATATACAACTCCCGAGTGATCACGGCCCAAGAGTATAGCAGCAGACGGACAAGTATGAAGGGCCACAGATGAATGTACTAGCATCCTATACTAAGCATATAGGATTGCGGTAAGGTAACAATGAAGTTACAAGGACAAAGCTATGCAAAGAAGATAGGAGTAGCGAAATAAGAATATGCTACACTACTCTAATGCAAGCAAGATAGAGAAGAGTAGGCGATATCCGTGATCAAGGGGGCTTGCCTGGTTGCTCGGCAAGAGAGAGGGGTCGGTGGCGTAGTCGATCACAGGACATCAAGATCGGCCTCGGGTCTACCGGAGAGAAGAGGGGAAGAAACAGTAAATACATAGCGTGCAAGTGCATAACAGACAACAGATGAGCTAGACGTGTTCTAACGTAGCACTAGGCGATACCGCGAAGGGGAAACATCCGGAAAGTTTTCCTGCCCGGACGTCTGTCGACAGATGAACCGGAGAGGAAAGTTTGCAGGTTCGATAGGTTAGGGGTGTCTGGCGGACAAACGGATCACAGATCCGGATTAAATCACGTCGTTCGAGCAACTTTCATGTTGAAATTATTTTAACCCGAGTTACGGATTAAAAGATATGATTTTCTAAAGTATTTATTAATTTCTGGAATTTAATTAATTATTTAATTAATTCGGAAATGTATTTATGACGTCAGCATGATGTCATGCTGACGTCAAGATCAACAGGGTTGACTGAGTCAACCTGACGATGTGTGGGTCCCGCATGTCATTCTTCATTATCTAATTAACCTAATCAAATTTAATTAACATTAGTTAATTAGGTTAAGTAGTGATTAGGTTTAATTAATCAGGTTTAATTAAGTTAATTAATTCTCTAATTAATTAATTAATTAATTAATATTTTAATTATTATTTTAATTATTTATTTTTCCTTTAATCCCTTTTTTTTGTCTGGGGCGTGGGCCCCATGTGTCTGTGGGCCTCAAGGGCACCCAAGGCGGCTTGGGCACTAGTGGGCGCCTAATCGGGCACCCGCCTGCATGGGCGAGGTGCGGCCGATAGAAGGAGCGACGGTCGAGGCTGCCGCCGACGCCAGAAGCGGCAGGAGGCAAGCCAGGCTCGACGGCGGGTCCGGCCAGATGGAGCAGGCGAGGAGCCGCCTCGGCAGGCAAGGAGATGCACTTGATGGCGCACGGGAGCGGGGGGTGTCGCGCGGGAGCACGGGTGGGGACCCCGCACACGCAGGATGGCGGTCGCGTGGGCATGGACGCGACTACGGAGGGATGAGCGCAACACGTGCGGTGGGGCGGCCTACGGCGACCGGAGCAATGGGGAACGGCGCGAGAGCGGACGAGGCCAGTGGGGTTCTCACCGCAGGTGGGAGGCGGTGCGAGGCGAACGCGACGGCGGGAGCGGTGGAGTCGAGGAGGCGTTCGGCGGGTCCGACGACGGCGTGGCGACAAGGGGGCGGCGTCGAGCACGTCGGCGGCGAGGAGATGAGGAGGCGGCCGTGGCGGCGGCGCCCAGCGGCGGGGCGGCTTGGCGACGGGACGAGGGCGAGATGGAGGCGACGGTGGTGGTGGCGTCGGGGTCCGTCGAGGAGAAGGCGAGGGTGGCGGTGCTCGGCGCGCTGGGTGGCGAGGACGAGGCGACAGGCCCGAGGCCAGGAAGTCCCTCTCGATCCCGATCTGGATCGGGCGTGGGGTCGTGGGGAGGGAGAGAGTGGGGCGAGTGGGAGTGGGGTTAGGGTTTACAGGGGGGTGGGTGGCCTATAGGCTGGGGCGGCTTGGGCCGTGGCTGGCTGGGCGGCCTGCTGGGCCAAGCCGGTGGGGGCCTTCTCTCTTGTTCCTTTCTTCTTGTTTTATTTTTATTATTCCTTTTCTGTTTTTTTGTTTTGACTTAGTTCCTCTTTTATTTTAGTTTTACAAAATTTACAAAAGTGGCACCTAATTTAGTGTTACAAATTGTGCCTTTGCCACCAATAATTTAGCTCTTCAAAAATAAAATGGTTTGTAATAGTTTATTATTTTTAAAAGCATTTAAGTAATTGTTTTACCTACTACCTTAATTACTTAAGTGCATTTAAACCTTTTATAAAAATGTGGTTTCGCCACCATAATTACCTATGCATTATTTGGTTCAGTCCGAACATTTTAGTTTCAATATTCAAAAACCTTAATTGTTTGCTTGATTTTGGATTTGAATTCGAACATGTTTCGAACTAGCGCGAGTTTATCCACAGTAACCGAGGTGACGTGGCATCATTAGCGGGGATTACTGTAGCGTAATTACCCGGGCGTCACACCTGTCATTGGGTCATGTAGGTTCTTCCCAAATAATCCAAAATTCAAAACACATTTGATTCAATTCAATTTCATCCCTAATAATTTGGGCGGAAAATTAGTCCCAGTGTGACTTACTTTAATAGAACAACTAATAATTGGTTAAACTATAAACTAAGTAGCTACAGCGTGTTTGGTTGGGGGTAATTAGAGATAGGGAATGAGAATTGAAGGGGTACGAGACTTTAAATCTATTATTTGGTTGGAGGGATTGAGAATTTATAAGAGAATAGTCATAGGACTTGAGACTCCAACTCCCACCGTTTTATTAACAGGGGAGGGGGTGGGAGTTGGGAGGGAATTATTCTAGTGAGTCAATCTTAACCGTTCATCATAACTTATTTTAACTTCCTTTGTCTAGTCCTTCATCAATTCCCATGAACCAAACAAGGGAATACAATTTGTCCTTAATTCTCACACATAATTCCTATCGTGCGCCAAACAGAGGATTGGAAATAAAACGACTCATCCCATGTCTAATCTTAATACAACTCCTTAGTCTAAACTCTCATTCCTCTTTCCAAATATTGCCAAACACGCTCCTAATGGTTGCGGTCATGCCCACCACAGTGGCAAACAAGTGGATTCCCTATCGAGGGCTAGTTGCAGCCACGTCCACGATCGAGGGGGTGGGGATGGTCATGTCCCAGGCCGATTGTACATCGGTGGCCACGGTGATGCCATTGCGGCCCTTGGCACGCTCGTCCTAGGTCAGCCATGCAACCGCATCGATGGGGCGAGGCGGTGAAAGTGCAACTAATCCCCGGGTGGTTTTGGTAATAAATAACAATATATAAGTCACTGATCTAATACTCATTGATAATAGATTTCAGAGAAGATCAATAATTGGCATGGCAGGGACTAGTGATTGTGAACCCCTCAAAATGCTAAAGACAAGAATTGGCAAAGCTCCAAAACTCTAGATTTTGATCATGACTCAATTGTTCAAGTGCTTAGTGATATTGCTTCAAAAATCCTCAAACAATTCTCCACATCACATCTGTCCAAAACCCTAAAGTGTCATCTCGGTCCCACAGAAATTCTTCATCCCAGACTCACCAAGTTGATCACATACACTGCCTAAGCCAAACCCTAGCAGTTCGGTTCTACTGATATGGATCTCGGTCTCAACGAGATGGCATGACCAAGTTTCTGTAATGAAGTTGCTTCATTTCGAGATTATCGAGATGAAACGATCGAAACTACCCAAAACGAGGTCTTGCCCTAGCCATTACACTTTGGTCGCACCAAGATGTTTTGTTCGGTCTCACCGAGACTTCCAACATTCGAATCTTTTACACTAGTCGGTATCACCGGATTTCGGTCGGGTATCACCGAGTTGGGTCAAAGACTTGTAACGATTGGATCTTTTGGTGAAGGCTATATATACCCCTCCACCCCCACTTACTCTCTAAGAGAGCCATCAGAACGAAACACTTCCACTACTCATTTTCTGTGAGAGAACCACCTACTCATGTGTTGAGATCAAGAGATTTCAATCCTACGATTTGAACCTTGATTTCTAGCCATCCCCAAGTTGCTTTCCATTCAATCCCCTCTTCTACCAAAGCCAAATATGTGAGAGAGTGATTGTGTGTTGGGGAGACTATCATTTTGAAGCACAAGAGCAAGGAGTTCATCATCAACAATGCTATCTATTACCTTTTGGAGAGTGATGTCTCCTAGATTGGTTAGGTGTCACTTCGAAGCCTTCAAGAGATTGTGGAGTTGAACCAAGTAGTTTGTAAGGGCAAGGAGATCACCTACTTCGTGAAGATCTACCCGAGTGAGGCTAGTCCTTCGTGAGCGTAAGCCATGATGGAATATACAAGGTTGCTTCTTCATGGACCCTTGATGGGTGGAGCCCTTCGTGGACTCGCGCAACCGTTACCCTTCGTGGGTTGGAGTCTCCATCAACGCCGATGTACGATAGCACCACCTATCAGAACCACGAGAAAAATCATCGTGTCTTCATTGCATTTGATTTCTACGATCTCTCATTTACATTCATATGCAAAGTCTTTACTTTCCACAGCTCAACTCTTAAACTTGCATGTGTAGGGTGTAATTGACTTGATAGAATTGCTAAAACTTGCCTACAACTAAAATTGAGAAAATGATAAGTTTTTATTTGATCAAGTAGTCTAATCACGCCTCCTGTATACATACTTTTAATCTTACAGACGGACGGGCGGTCCCAAATCCGTCGCTCCCTTTCCGCGTCATCTTGTGGCTCGACAAGGGACACTTCCATTTGCTCCTAGTAGGAGTCGAGGGGATCCGCCCGTTTCTGCTTCTCCACCTCATCTCCAAAAATGAGGACGAGAGGGAGGCCTTTTACAGGCCGTCGTGGGGCCCGTAATACATCTTTTATCCATAATGCGGCCATGGCTAGGAAAAAGAGTGTAAGGGCATTTTTATCCCGTAGGTGTTTTGGTGATTGATGACGATACTTTTGCGGACTAATCGTATGCTTTGAGTTCCTCAGATGGTTCATCACTTGGAACGAGACGATTCGGTGCCCCTCGGAGACTATTGAAGACGGCGTCGTCCTACGTTTCTTTTTGGTGGAATTGAGTCGTAGGAGAGCCGTACTATTAAGAGGGGGTCCGCGTCGGAAAGGTTTGGGCGGAATCAACACGTACACTTGTCCCTCCTTTCCTGCATTTTGGAGCTTCCTTCGTTATCTTGGTTGTGCAGAAATCGGCGACTATCGCTGTACTTGCGGTAGTACCGCAAGTACACGCGGTAGTACCGCTGGGTGTCATGGTAGTACCGCTCCTCTGGAGCGGTAGTACCGTGGCTCCCAGGCCTAGTGCCGCTCCGGTGCGGTAGTAAGGGCGGATGTAATCTTTTACATCCGCGCCACCCACGGTAGTACCGCTCGTCCAGCGCGGTAGTACCGCGGGTGCCCATGGTAGTACTGCTCCCTAGGAGCCGTAGTACCGTGGCCCTCCTACCTAGTACCGTAGTTTCACGGTAGTAGGCGCTCGCCACGGTAGTACCGCTCCTCGGGAGCAGTAGTACCGCGTCGGATTTTTGTACCACCGCAAGTTCAGCGGAAGTTGGCACGGATGTAATTTATTTCATCCGCGCCTTCCCGTGACCGTGACTCTCACGCCTTGCGGTAGTACCGCAAGGGGAGCGATAGTACCGCATAGCGTAGTATCGCCCTTAGTCGCTAGTTCCTGCCGTGATCTTTGCCGCGGTAGTACCGTGTTCGCCACGGTAGTACCGCTGCTCATGTAGTACCGCTACCGAGCGGTAGTACCGTGCGTCGCGAGCTGAACATGTGGATAACGGTTGGATTTTTTCCCTCAACTATATAAGGGGCGTCTTCTACCTCTAGTTGACCACCTCTTCCATCTCTAAGCTCCATTGTTGCTCCAAGCTCCATTTTGGCCCGATCTCTCTCCCTAGCCAATCAAACTTGTTGATTTGCTCGGGATTGGGTGACAAGGGCCCGATCTACACTTCCACCACAAGATATTTGATTCCCCCCACTTATACCTTGCGGATCTTGTTACTCTTGGGTGGTTGAGCACCCTAGACGGTTGAGGTCACCGTGGAGCCATATTCCATTGTGGTGAAGCTTCGTGGTGTTGTTGAGAGCCTCCAATTAAGTTGTGGAGATTGCCCCAACCTTGTTTGTAAAGGTTCGGTCGCCGCCTTCAAGGGCACCAATAGTGGAATCACGGCTCTTGCATTGTGCGAGGGCGTGAGTGAAGGAAATATGCCCTAGAGACAATAATAAAGTTATTATTTATTTCCTTATATCATGATAAATGTTTATTATTTATGCTAGAATTGTATTAACCGGAAACATAATACATGTGTGAATAAATAGACAAACATAGTGTCACTAGTATGCCTCTACTTGACTAGCTCGTTGAATCAAAGATGGTTAAGTTTCCTAACGATAGACATGTGTTGTTATTTGATTAATGGGATCACATCATTAGGAGAATGATGTGATTGACATGACCCATTCCGTTAGCCTAGCACTTGATCGTTTAGTATATTGCTATTGCTTTCTTCATGACTTATACATGTTCTCGTAACTATGAGATTATGCAACTCCTGTTTACGGAGGAACACTTTGGTGCTACCAAACGTCACAACGTAATGGGTGATTATAAAGGAGTACTACAGGTGTCTCCAAAGGTACATGTTGGGTTGGCGTATTTCGAGATTAGGTTTTGTCACTCCAATTGTCGGAGAGGTATCTCTGGGCCCTCTCGGTAATGCACATCACTAAAGCCTTGCAAGCAATGTGGCTAATGAGTTAGTTACGGAATGATGCATTACGTAACGAGTAAAGAGACTTGCCAGTAACGAGATTGAACTAGGTATTGGATACCGACGATCAAATCTCTGGCAAGTAACATACCGATGACAAAGGGAACAAAGTATGTTGTTATGCGGTTTGACCGATAAAGATCTTCGTAGAATATGTAGGAGCCAATATGGGCATCCAGGTTCCGCTATTGGTTATTGACCGAGAATAGTTCTAGGTCATGTCTACATAGTTCTCGAACCCGTAGGGTCCGCACGCTTAACGTTACGATGACAGTTTTATTATGAGTTTATGAGTTTTGATGTACCGAAGGAGTTCGGAGTCCCGGATGAGATCAGGGACATGACGAGGAGTCTCGAAATGGTCGAGACGTAAATATCGATATATTGGACGACTATATTCGGACTTGGAAAGGTTCCGAGTGATTCGGTATTTTTGAGTCTGGGAGAGTTACGGAATTCGCCGGGAGAAGTATTGGGCCTTATTGGGCCATACGGGAAAGAGAGAGGGCTGCCTAGGGCAGGCCGCGCGCCCCAAGGCCTAGTCCGGGTGGACTAGGGGAGGGCGCGCCTCCTTCCTTCCTTCTCCTTTCCCTTCCTTCTCTCCTACTCCTATTAGGAAAGGAGGAGTCCTACTCCCGGTGGGAGTAGGACTCCCCCCTGGGCGCCTCCTCCTCTTGGCGGCCCCTCCTCCTTGCTCCTTTATATATGGGGCAGGGGCACCCCATAACACACAAGTTGATCTACGGATCGTTCCTTAGCCGCAGCGGTGCCCCCTCCACCATATTCCACTTCGGTCATATCGTCGCATGAGCTTAGGCGAAGCCCTGCGCGGTGGAGCATCATCATTGTCACCACGCCCGTCGTCTTGACGGAACTCATCCCCGACGCTTTGCTGGATCGGAGCCGGGATCGTCATCGAACTGAACGTGTGCTGAACTTCGGAGGTGCCGTGCGTCGGTACTTGGATCGGTCGGATTGTGAAGACGACGACTACATCAACAGCGTTGTTATAACGCTTCGCCACGGTCACGAGAGTGCGTGGACATACACTCTCCCTCTCATTGCTATGCCATCACCATGATCTTGCGTGTGCGTAGGAATTTTTTGAAATTACACGTTCCCCAACAAATGGCATCCGAGCCTGGTTTTATGCGTTGATGTCATATGCACGAGTAGAACACAAGTGAGTTGTGGGCGATATAAGTCATCTTGCTTACCAGCATGTCATACTTTGGTTCGGGCGGTATTGTGAGATGAAGCGGCCCGGACCGACATTACGCAGACGCTTACGCGAGACTGGTTTCACCGCTTGAGCACTCGTTGCTTAAAGGTGACCGCGGGTGTCATCTCTCTCACTTTAGTTGAACGAAGTGTAGCTACGCCCGGTCCTTGCAAAGGTTAAAACAGCACCAACTTGACAAACTATCGTTGTGGTTTTGATGCGAGGTAAGAACGGTTCTTGCTCAGCCCGTAGCAGCCACGTAAAACTTGCAACAACAAAGTAGAGGACGTCTAACTTGTTTTTGCAGGGCATGTTGTGATGTGATATGGTCAAGACGTGATGATATATTCTATTGTATGAGATGATCATGTTTTGTAACCAAGTTATCGGCAATGGCAGGAGCCATATGGTTGTCGCTTATTGTATGAAATGCAAAAGCCATGTAATTGCTTTACTTTATCACTAAGCGGTAGCGATAGTCGAGAAGCAATAGTTGGCGAGGCGACAACGATGCTACGATGGAGATCAAGGTGTCGCGCCGGTGGCGATGGTGATCATGACGGTGCTTGGAGATGGAGATCACAAGCACAAGATGATGATGGCCATATCATATCACTTATATTGATTGCATGTGATGTTTATCCTTTATGCATCTTATCTTGCTTTGATTGACGGTAGCATTATAAGATGATCTCTCACTAAAATTATCAAGAAGTGTTCTCCCGAGTATGCACCGTTGCGAAAGTTCTTCGTCTTTGAGACACCACGTGATGATCGGGTGTGATAGGCTCTACATTCAAATACAACGGGTGCAAAACAGTTTGCACGCGGAATACTCAAAGTTAAACTTGACGAGCCTAGTATATAACAGATATGGCCTCGGAACACGGAGACCGAAGGTCGGCGTGAATCATATAGTAGATATGATCAACATATTGATGTTCACCGTTGAAACTACTCCATCTCACGTGACGATCGGACATGGTGTAGTTGATATGGATCACGAATCACTTAGAAGATTAGAGGATGTCTATCTAAGTGGGAGTTCTTAAGTAATATGATTAATTGAACTTTAATTTATCATGAACTTAGTCCTGGTAGTATTTTGCAAATTATGTTGTAGATCAATAGCTCGCGTTGTTGCTTCCCTATGTTTGTTGCTTTCATATGTTTATTTTAATATGTTCCTAGAAAATTGTATTGAAAATGTTAGTAGCAATGATGCGGATTGGATCCGTGATCCGAGGTTTATCCTCATTGCTGCACGTAAGAATTATGTCCTTAATGCACCGCTAGGTAGCGGACCTATTGCGAGGAGCGGATGCGACGTTATGAGCGTTTGGCTAGCTCAATATGATGACTACTTGATAGTTTAGTGCACCATACTTAACGGCTTAGAATCGGGACTTCAAAGGCGTTTTGAGCGTCATGGACCATATGAGATGTTCCAGAATTGAAGTTAATATTTCAAGCAAATGCGCGAGTTGAGAGATATGAAGTCTCCAACAAGTTCTATAGCTAAAAGATGGAGGAGAATCGCTCAACTAGTGAGCATGTGCTCAGATTGTCCGGTACGTCAATCGCTTGAATCAAGTGGGAGTTAATCTTCCGGATAAGATAGTGATTGACAGAATTCTCTAGTCACCATCACCAAGTTAGTAGAACTTCGTGATGAACTATAATATGCAAGGGATGACAAAAGTAATTCCCAAGCTCTTCGTGATCTTTGAAATCGACGAAGGTAGAAATCAAGAAAAGAGCATCAAGTGTTGATGATTGACAAGACCACTAGTTTCAAGAAAAGGGCAAAGGAAAAGAAAGGGAACTTCAAGTAGAAAGACAAGTAAGTTGTCACTCCTTGAAGAAACCCAAAGCTGGACCAAAGCCTGAAACTAAGTGCTTCTCCGCAAAGGAAATGGTCCTTGGAAGCGGAAATGCCCGAATATTTGGTGGATAAGAAGGATGGCAAAGTGAACAAGAGTATATTTGATATCTGAGTTATTGATGTGTGCCTTACTAGTGTTTATAGTAGCCCCGAGTATTTGATACTTGTTCGGTTGCTAAGATTAGTAACTCAAACAGGAGTTCTGAATAAGCAGAGACTAGTTGAAGGGAAGTGACGATAAGTGTTGGAAGTAGTTCCAATATTGATATGATCATCATCGCACACTCCCTATACTTTCGGGATTAGTGTTGAACCTAAATAAATGTTATTTGGCGTTTGCGTTGAGCATGAATATGATTTGATCATGTTTATTGCAATACGGTTATTCATGTAAGTTAGAGAATAATTATTGTTCTGTTTACATGAATAAAACCTTCTATGGTCATACACCCAATGAGAATGGTTTGTTGGATCTCGATCGTGTGATACACATATTCATAATATTGAAACCAAAAGATGTAGAGTTAATAATGATAGTGCAACTTATTTGTGGCAATGCCGTTTGGGTCATATCGATTGTAAAGCGCATGAAGAAACTCCATAAAGATGGATTTTGGAATCACTTGGTTATGAAACATTTGATGCTTGCGAACCGTGCCTTTTGGGTAAGATGACTAAAACTCGTTCTTGAACTATGAAACGAAGCTCTTGGCTTATTGGAAATAATACATACCGATGTATGCGATCCAATGAGTGTTGATGCCCGTGGCAAGTATCATTATTTTCGACCTTCACAGATGATTTGAGTAGATATGCGTATATCTTCTTGATGAAACATAAGTCTGAAATAGTTGAAAAGTTCAAAGAATTTCAGAGTGAAGTGGAAAATCATCGTAACAAGAAAATAAAGTTTCTGCGATTTGATCGTGGAGATGAATATTTAAGTTACGAGTTTGGTCTTCAACTAAAACAAAGTGGAATAGTTTCACAGCTCGCGCCACCTGGAACACCACAACGTTATGGTATGTTCGAACATCGTAACCGCACTTTATTGGATATGGTGCGATCTATGATGTCTCTTATTGATTTACCATTATCGTTTTGGGGTTATGCATTAGAGACAGCTGCATTCACGTTAAAAGGGCACCATCTAAATCCGTTGAGACGACACTATATGAACTGTGGTTTAGCAAGAAACCCAAGTTGTCGTTTCTTAAAGTTTGGGGCTACGATGCTTATGTGAAAAAGTTTCATCTGATAAGCTCGAACCCAAATCGAGAAGTGCGTCTTTATAGAATACCCAAAGGTAACTATTGGGTACACCTTCTATCACAGATCCGAAGGCAAGTTATTCGTTGCTAAGATGGATCCTTTCTAGAGAAGAAGTTTCTCTCGAAAGAAGTGAGTGGGAGGAAAGTAGAACTTGATGAGGTAATTGTACCTTCTCCCTTATTGGAAAGTAGTTCATCACGTAAATCAGTTCCGGTGATTCCTACACCAATTAGTGAGGAAGTTAATGATGATGATCATGAAACTTCAGATCAAGTTGCTACCAAACCTCGAGGTCTTCCGAGTAAGATCCGCACTGTGAGTGGTACGGTAATCATGTTCGGAAGTCATGTTACTAGACCATGATGAACCTACGAACTATGAGGAAGCGATGATGAGCCCAGATTCCGCGAAATGGCTTGAGGCCATGAAATCGAGATAGGATCCATGTATGAGAACAAAGTATGGACTTTGATTGACTTGCTCTATGATCGACAAGCCATGTGAAATAAATGGATCTTCAAGAGGAAGATGGACACTGATAGTAGTGTTACTATCTACAAAGCTCGACTTGTTGCAAAAGGTTTTCGACAAGTTCAAGGTGTTGAATACGATGAGATTTTCTCACTCGTAACGATGCTTAAGTCTATCCGAATCATGTTAGCAATTGCCATATTTTATGAAATCTGGCAAATGGATGTCAAAACTGCATTCCTTAATGGATTTATTAAAGAAGAGTTGCATATGATGCAACCGAAGGTTTTGTCAATCCTAAAGATGCTAACAAAATGTGCAAGCTCCAGTGATCCATCTATGGACTGGTGCAAGCATCTCAGAGTTGGAATATATGCTTGATGATTTGATCAAAGCATATGGTTTTATACAGACTTTTGGAGAAGCCTGTATTTACAAGAAAGTGAGTGGGAGCACTACAGCATTTCTGATAAGTATATGTGAATGACATATTGTTGATCGAAAATAATGTAGAATTATTCTGCAAAGCATAAAGGAGTATATGAAAGGAGTTTTTCAAAGAAGGACCTCGGTGAAGCTGCTTACATATTGAGCATCAAGATCTATAGAGATAGATCAAGATGCTTGATAAGTTTTTTCAATGAGTACATACCTTGACAAGATTTTAAAGTAGTTCAAAATGGAATAGTCAAAGAAAGAGTTTCTTGCCTATGTTACAAGGTATGAAATTGAGTAAGACTCAAATCCCGACACGGCAGAAAATAAAAAAAGAGAATGAAAGTCATTTCCTATGCCTCAGTCATAGGTTCTATAAAGTATGCTATGCTATGTACCAGACCTATTGTATACCTTGCTCTGAATTTGGCAAGGGAGTACAATAGTGATCTAGGAGTAGATCACTGGACATTGGTCAAGAACATCCTTAGTGAGGACTAAGGAAATATTTCTCGATTATGGAGGTGATAAAAGAGCCCGTCGTAAAGAGTTACATCGATGCAAGCTTTTTACACCGATCCAGATGACTATAAGTCTCAATCTGGATGCATATTGAAAGTGGGAGCAATTAGCTAGAGTAGCTCCATGCAGAGCATTGTAGACATAGAATATTTGCAAAATACAAACGACTCTGAATGTGACAGACCCGTTGACTAAGCTTCTCTCACAAGCAAAACATGATCATACCTTAGTACTCTTTGGGTGTTAATCACATAGCGATGTGAACTAGATTTTTGACTCTAGTAAACCCTTTGGGTGTTGGTCACATGACGATGTGAACTATGGGTGTTAATCATATACATATATGAATATTGGTGTTAAATCACATAGCGATGTGAACTAGATTATTGACTCTAGTGCAAGTGGGAGACTGAAGGAAATATGCCCTAGAGGCAATAATAAAGTTATTATTTAGTTCCTTATATCATGATAAATGTTTATTATTCATGCTAGAATTTTATTAACCGGAAACATAATACATGTGTGAATAAATAGACAAACATAGTGTCACTAGTATGCCTCTACTTGACTAGCTCGTTGAATCAAAGATGGTTAAGTTTCCTAACAATAGACATGTGTTGTTATTTGATTAATGGGATCACATCATTAGGAGAATGATGTGATTGACATGACCCATTCCGTTAGCCTAGCACTTGATCGTTTAATATATTGCTATTGCTTTCTTCATGACTTATACATGTTCCTGTAACTATGAGATTATGCAACTCCCGTTTACCGGAGGAACACTTTGGTGCTACCAAACGTCTGGCGTAATCGGGTGATTATAAAGGAGTACTACTGGTGTCTCCAAAGGTACATGTTTGGTTGGCGTATTTCAAGATTAGGTTTTGTCACTCCAATTGTCTGGAGAGGTATCTCGGGCCCTCTCGGTAATGCACATCACTATAAGCCTTGCAAGCAATGTGGCTAATGAGTTAGTTACGAATGATGCATTACGTAACGAGTAAAGAGACTTGCCAGTAACGAGATTGAACTAGGTATTGGATACCGACGATCAAATCTCGGGCAAGTAACATACCGATGACAAAGGGAACAAAGTATGTTGTTATGCGGTTTGACCGATAAAGATCTTCGTAGAATATGTAGGAGCCAATATGGGCATCCAGGTTCCGCTATTGGTTATTGACCGAGAATAGTTCTAGGTCATGTCTACATAGTTCTCGAACCCGTAGGGTCCGCACGCTTAACGTTACGATGACAGTTTTATTATGAGTTTATGAGTTTTGATGTACCGAAGGAGTTCGGAGTCCCGGATGAGATCAGGGACATGACGAGGAGTCTCGAAATGGCCGAGACGTAAAGATCGATATATTGAACGACTATATTCGGACTTGGAAAGGTTCCGAGTGATTCGGTATTTTTGAGTACCGAGAGTTACGGAATTCGCCGGAGAAGTATTGGGCCTTATTGGGCCATACGGGAAAGAGAGAGGGCTGCCTAGGGCAGGCGCGACACCCAAGGCCTAGTCCGAATTGGACTAGGGGGAGGGGCTGCGCCCCCTCCTTCCTTCCCTTCTCCTTTCCCCTTCCTTCTCTCCTACTCCTATTAGGAAAGGAGGAGTCCTACTCCCGGTCTTTGGCGCGCCTCCTCCTCTTGGCCGGCCCCTCCTCCTTGCTCCTTTATATACGGGGGCAGGGGGGCACCCCATAACACACAAGTTGATCTACGGATCGTTCCTTAGCCGTGTCGGTGCCCCTCCACCATATTCCACTTCGGTCATATCGTCGCGGAGCTTAGGCGAAGCCTGCGCCGGTGGAGCATCATCATCGTCTCACGCCGTCGTCTTGTGGAACTCATCCCCGACGCTTTCTTTGGATCGGAGCCGGGGATCGTCATCGAGTGAGCGTGTCTTTGAACTCGGAGGTGCCGTGCGTTCGGTACTTGGATCGGTCGGATCGTGAAGGCGTCGACTACATCAACAGCGTTTTATAACGCTTCCGCTTACGGTCTACGAGGGTACATGGACATACACTCTCCCCTCTCGTTGCTATGCCATCACCATGATCTTGCGTGTGCGTAGGAATTTTTTTTGAAATTACTACGTTCCCCAACAGTGAGGAGATTACGGTGGCCCTAGTGGCTTCTTGGGGAGCATTGTGCCTCCACACCGCTCTAACGGAGACGTACTTCCCCTCAAAAGGAAGGAACTTCGGTAACACATCCTCGTCTCCACCGGCTCCACTCTTGGTTATCTTATCCCTTTACTTGTGCAAGCTTATTTGTGTTCCTATCCTTGCTTGCTCTTGTGTTTGTGTTGTTTGCATCATATAGGTTGTCCACCTAGTTGCACATCTAGACAACGTTTATTATTGCAAAGTTTAAATTGGTAAAGAAAAGCTTAAAAATTGTTAGTTGCCTATTCACCCCCCCTCTAGTCAACTATATCGATCCTTTCAAAGAGTAATAATATCAAGAAACTTCTTAATGATTTGGGGATTTTGCAGCAATGTACATAATTAAAGAATCATGTCACGAAATATTTTTCTAATCTTTTCACCTCAGAAGTTTTGTAACCTAACTTTTATCCCTTGTTCGAAGAATGGCGTCTTTTGAGATGAATAATGCCCTTCTCGCTCCTTACACTGCCGAATATGTTCGTAAGGCTTAGATCGCTGTTGTTGATTTAAAAGCCCCGGTAACAGATGGATTTCATACTGTTTTTTAATAAAAGATTTTGGCCCATGTTAGGGGACAATATGATTTAGGAGGTTTTGCAAGTGGTTAATACATGTACTATCTGATGTTGGAATGACACAATGATTATGATGATCCAAGGTTAATTCTCTAAAAAAGGTAAACCAATTTAGGCTGATCAGCTTGTGTAATGTGGTGTATAAAATAATTGCAAAATGGTGGCATCTCGTTTGAAGGTTTTTCTACCAGATATCATTAGTCCTACTCATAGTGCTTTAATGCCTGAAAGAGATTACATACAATGTTTTAGTGGTTTCCGAGTGTTTCCATTCATCGTCCATATTTTTGCGAACCATTTCTACTTGCCAGAGACACTAGGATCATTGGGCTCCCAATTACATGTTTAGCTATCGTCACCGTGCTCAATGTATAATGACGTGACCACAATTTTCACGGTGCTAATTATAGATTTTGTTCAGCTAGAAGAGGGGATAATTTAAGTTCTTGGCTTCTCTCGACCTAAGATCAATTTTTCATTCATCACATTCTTTTGTCCATTGCTTCTAATTTAGGCTCGACCATTACTTAGTTTCCAATAATGTGTATAAACAAGACATTGTATAACATGCCTTTACTGTCATATCTAGATGTCATGCATAGCATAGTAGAAGCCTGACTTCTGTACCACATAGCTTAGATTCAAATTTCGAGGCTTCAAACATGAAGTGTATTGTAATTAATTTGCCTTCATCTTTTAGTAGAAAACCAGTATAATGTGCTAAGCGATGCTTATTCTCTTTGCAGAAAGTGACACTATTGTACATGCCTTAAATGATTTCTCTTACGATCAATCAAAGTTGCCTTCAAATTTTCAAGAGAGAGACTAAGTTTGCCTTAATATGTCGCTTTTTTCCAATTAGACATGAGTAGCGAGACTGCCATGAACAGTGAATGGACTTGAGGCTAGGACAACCCCTTAAAAGTGTAGGTTGCCGAACCGCAAGATGTGCACCATAATGCCGAGGTAATAATCCAGCCTCAAGTAATTCAAATAAACAAAAGCACGAAGGCTCATCGATCAATACTCAACAAATCTGAAAGATCGGTCATGTGAGGACACAAAACTTAAACTCCGCAAGATAGTTGCACCAAACCTGCAACGGAAACATAACCTCGTTATGTTGTGTCGCCCGGAAAAGCCTCATCGCATCAGAAAAAGAATCAAATGACATTTATTTTCAAAAACGCTACTTCCACGGCTAGTATGTTGCCATCGAAGAACACATTTTTCTTCCTAAAAAACACATGTACGAGCACCCGATATTTCCCTCACCGAACAACGCTAAATAGCAGGCAAGCGAAACCTGATAGATTCCAAGGCGGCTGCGCTTCCTTTTCCCCTGGAACACTACGATCATTGCCGTGTACACATTTTACATGTTTGTTGTTGCTGAGAAAAGTAGTCAAATGCATTTTAGTTTTTTTTTAATAACAAATGATTTTTTTAGGTAGAGGTAAGTTTTTTCTTTTGAGGGGGAAAGGTAAGTTTTCTTTAGCACAAGGTAAGGTTTAGTTTTTCTTTTTGGAGGGGGAGGTAAGGTTTTTTCTTTATCCTGCAAAAAAAAAGGTTTAGTTAAAAAAAGGTTTAGTTAGAAAACGAAAACAAACGTGGCCTAAATCTGCAAGCCCAGGCATGAAAGGAAGCCCATAATCAACATAACTCAGCCTCCTAGAGGCCCAATAAAAAGAAAAGAGTAAAATGCATCACAAGTCCTAAAACTATCATAGGTGTGTCAGTTTAGTCCTATAACTTTCAAACTGCACTTTTGGGTCCTAAAACTATCGGAAGTATGTCAGTTTAGTCCTATAACTTCGAAACTGCACTTTTGGGTCCTAAAACTATTGGAGGTGTGTCATAACCTGCATGCCCACCACCTGCATGCCATAGGTGGGTAGCAATTGGACGTTGTGCGACATGTCGTTCTGCTGCTGTTGGGGGAGGCTGAGATGACCGGTCTACTCTCCTCATTGGAGCTCAAACCATCATTCCACCGATGGCCTCTGCACCATCGCCTCCGAGCATTACATGCGTGGGAGAAGACGAAGCGTGAGAATGAGGCGAGACAACGCTCTAGTTTTTTTGCAGATTTACCTAGTGGGCCCATTGGGTCGGTCAGCGTGGCTACAATCCAAGCATTTCCAAGTGACTCGTTGGTGGGTCAATGCTAACCATGCAAGTTTAGGACCTAAGAGGAAGAAACTTACATAGTTTTGGGACCCACAACTACTGTTTCAAAGTTATAGGACTAAACTGACACACCTTTGATAGTTTTAGGACCCAAAAGTGCAGTTTCGAAGTTATAGGACTAAACTGACACACCTCTGATAGTTTTAGGACCCAAAAGTGCAGTTTCAAAATTATAGGACTAAACTGACACACCTCCGATAGTTTTAGGACTTATGATGCATTTTACTACCCCCACCCAACCTCGCCCGAGTCGGCTTCCACTGCCACCATTTCTCTCTCACCGTCTGCCTCCTTCCTCGCGTGCGTGCGGTCCCCGGTCCCTGTACGTCCTGCCCTAGCTACCTCCACCACTCCGGCACAGGTCGCGCAGGCGGCGGCGGCGGTGGCGTTGCACTATCCTGGTAACCCCACCCCTTGCTCTATCTCTCTCCCTCTCTTCCCGGCGATGAAGTATTTGGGTTCTGGGGGGCAGAATGCCCTACAACTAACTACTGTAGATAGGGTCCATGTCGTGCTGAATTCCAGCACCCACCCCACATTAGGCTTCTTTGCGGGAGGCACAGGGCTCGGAACCGTCGCGCCTAATCTCATCTTGGCGCGTGCTAGCGTTTGATTTCCCTTCTGTTGCGAAATTTCCCTTGTTTTTAAGCCGCCGCGTCAGTTCATCCGATTAGTACGGGTGTCTGAATGAAACCTAGATGCATTAGTTTGTTTCGGAAGCGTGGGTTCCCTTTTCCTTACAATATTACCCCCCTCTTACAAAATTACAAAATTCTTGATTTCTCACTGCTTTGTGTCATTGTGTGGAAGTTCATCCTTCCTTGATCAGGGGCGCCTTCTGCACATCGTGGATTGACTAGTTAGTTTTGTGCAATGCAGGGATATAACTACATTTGAGAGCCTATCCTAATGTCATTGCATATCTTTTATGCCCTAGTCAGCCAGTCCTCATCTTCCCATGGATAAAGTTATTTGTATATTCATGCTGTCACTAGTGCCGGTAATTATTAGTGATTCAGATGACTCATCATGAAAGCTGATGCTGTTGATCTGGCCCTCTTACAATTATATGATGAAATGTGGGTGCAATTTTGAATTGCTTGTTATCAATACCATGAGTCGCCTGCATGGACAAGGTGAATGATATGTGGGTGCATAGTTATGATTAGTGGTGACGTGTTCAGGTGCCACAAGCAATGGTGAGGAGCCGCTCTCCCAAGGGCGGAGATGACGGCAGGCGACGAAGCACTCCTAGGAGAAGTTCTGATGAGCAAGGAGGAAGGAAGGAAAAAGGTCCTATAAGCCTCTTGGTGCGTAACGTCCCTCATAACTGCAGGTACAGAATTTCGAACCCCTCCGCCTGCTATTTATACTTGGCCATGTTTCACGTTTGTGGTTTCTAACTTGCTTGTCCTCATGATTTTCACATTTTCCTGCAGATATGAAGATCTTCGAGTTCCTTTTGCAAAGTTTGGTCCTGTTCGGGATATTTACATGCCAAAAGATTACTACAGTGGGTAAGTGTTACCGAAGCGCCAACTGATTTTCTCTCATTAGACATTTAGGCATGTTTGACCACTGAAGATCCAGCAGCTTTTGAAGCTTCATTGCTTCATGTCTTCTCTTACTGATGTGCTTGAAGAGTTAGAAGAGCAATCTTTTGGGGTGCTTTTCTTCTGCTCACATGGAAAAATGATTGTTAATGTCTGCATGGCCCCAAACTCTGAGTCCTTACATGCTGCATGGAGAAGCTGACCAGTGGCATACCAATTTTGCATAAAAGCCCCATGTGTACCCTATTTCCTCCTTTTGTTTGTATTTGTTGCAAAATCCATAAATATTGCAGAATAGATTTATGATAAATGTATAAGCCTAGTAACTCATTGAAGTCTCAAACTTAATAATTTTAACAACCTATAGACTATGGAGGATATAGTTACTTTATCTTCTGCTATTTATGTGTTCTCTTCTGGTATGAATCACTCTTTGGAATGATTTCCAGGATGTCTTGAAGTACATGTGATTAGATAGAGTCTTGTGCAAAAAGTTCTTCTAGGAAGACAAGATTCGGTTTGTTGGCAAAATTGGTTTTCTGAAGAGATGATGGTTTTACTGGACCTTCCATGTGAAAGTTATAGCAGTGAGAAGTTGGTTTCAAGTACTTTGATGAGTTTTCAAACATTTGAGGAATTTGAAGTGAATCGTTTTATGAAGATGTGATTATACAACAAATCTGGCTACTAGAATAGCATGGGCTCTCAACTGGTTTTTGGTGAAAATGCTAGTAAGTTATTGGCTGTGTTTTGTGAAGAATCGTACAGGGTTAGCTTATACGAAACTGTGGTGGTAACTCGTCGGGCACATACTACTTTTTATCAATATGTGTTTTTAATTTCTGTATAGCATGGTCTGAATATTGTTTATCTAACATTTTATAATTATTATATTAACATATGTGCTGCGCAGGGAGCCAAAAGGGTTTGCTTTTATTGAGTTTTTTGACTCCCATGATGCTTCTGAGGCGCAATATCACATGAACCATAAGCTGTTTTGCGGACGTGAGATTAAAGTTGAGCCTGCCACGGATAAACGGAAAAGGCCCGAAGACATGCGTAGACGAACTGGAGTAAGGTAGGCCATACCCATCACTATGTTAGAAGTTTCTTCTGTTTCCTTGTTTTTTTTTGAGAAAATTTGTATGTTTTATTTTTGTTAACTTGTGTTCCTGCTCTGCAGAGTTCATTCTGGTTCTAAAGGGCGCTATCTTTCTCGCCACGGTAATCTGTTTTATTTTCATCTGCTATACTTGTGTGTCATTTTCATCATGATGCTTTGCCGAATTGTGGGGAGTTTAGGTGATCTTCTTTTACTGATAGAAACTGTAAGCTGCCCACTTAATCTTTTGATGTTAGATAAACTCTAAAGTAAATATGAACACAAAAAGGTAGAGTCATGGTTCATTTAGTTTTATGCCTACAAAAGACCCGAAGTGGTCTGACCCTTCCCCGGAACCTGTGCAAGCAGAACCTGACAAATGTTTCCTACAAGCAGTGGTAGTTACCACCACTTGCGTTTTGTATGTTGTATGTAGTATCTGTCCAAACCGAGAGTATGTACGTGTAGTATGTAGTATATAACAATGATTAGGTAGTATATATACTAATTTTTAGGTAGTATGTACCATTTTTTGAGTATGCTTTTTTTACGTGCAAATATATACGTATTTTATAAATATAATAAAAACAATGGGTTTATATGCAATTTTTTAATGGAACTTGTTTTGAAATATCTTAGATATAGTATATGAACATATTTACAATAACAAAATAGTATATATAGTACCACATGATAGTATATGAGACATGTGGGGTAACTACCCCCAGGTGGTAGGATGGATTTTCCCGGACAAATTTTATCTACCATCAGTGGTAGTTACCACCACTTTAGTTTTGTATGTTGTATGTAGTATCTATCAAATCGGAAAGTATGTACGTGTAGTATGTAGTATATAAGAATATTGAGGTAGTATATATAATATTTTTTTGGTAGTATGTATCATATTTTGAGTATACTCTCTTTTACGTACAGATATGTACGTATTTCACAAATATAATAAAAACCATGGGCCAACTTGCAATTTTACATGTAACTCAATTTGAAGTATCTTATATATAATATATGAACATACTTAAAATAATAAATTAGAATATATACTACCACAAGGTAGTATATGAGACATGTGGGGTAACTACCCCAGGTGGTAGGATGGATTTTCCCTATATATATATATATATATATATATATATATATATATATATATATATATATATTGCAATTCCTTTTCATTGGTTCTATCTTCACCGGACAGGCGGACACTAGTTTTCCTGCCAGGGCCACGCCTGCTGGTATCTGGCAGAAAAATCTCCTTTTCAAAATTAATATCGTATTAGAATGAGTCTATACCATGTGCTACAAATTGCAATACTGATAAATTGCTATCTTCCTTGAAGGACGGTCTCGTTCTCGTTCACACTCCTGTTCTCCTCGCCAAGGTGGTCGTGATAGATCACGGTATTTCAGTGAATCTTGCCAAATGAGTGCCTCACCATGAAGTGTGCGAAATATTTGATTATTAATAAGTGATCTCACCTACACTGTAGGTCACATTCTCCTGCCCCAAGAAGGCGTGGTGACTACTCTGCTTCACCAAAGAGAAAGGAAGAGTGCCAGGCAAAATCATCAGGACAATCAAAAGAACATGACAACGATAAGAAGCTGGGATCCTGTACTCCTGGTGGTAGAAGTGAACGTCATGACACTGATAATGATTCCAATGAGTAAGTTCTGTCCCTTCACTGCTGCTAAATTTTAATCAAGACAAGTAGACAACCATGAGGACACCCTGAGGAGGCCAGTCCTTGAGCGTGTGTGGACTGGACACACACCTTTAGCCAACCGAGTGCTGCTTGTTTCTCGACGTTTGTACCTCTGTAACAGTACTGTATATGGCCAGGAGGCGGGCAACACCTGACTATTCTGCTGCACCAAAGAGAAAGGAAGTGTGCCAGACAAAATCACCAAGGCAGGCAAATGAACATGATGAGGATAAGAAGTGTATATCTTTCAGTCCTGATAGAAACAACCGCCGTGATGCTGACAATGGCCACAATGAGTAGGTTCTGACATCCTGTTTCTACTGTGCTGCTAAATGCAGCTTGTATAATCCAGTTATACTATTCTAGAACTAATGTTGTCCATGCTCTCCTTCCAAGGCGAGATGACTACTCTACTTCATCAAAGAGAAAGGGAGAACGCCTGTCAAAATCACCAAGATTGTCCAAAGAACATGATAAGGATAAGAAGCGGAGATCATATAGTCGTGATGATCGAAGTGACTGCCGTGATGCTGATAATAGTTTCAAAGAGTAAGTTCTCTTCTTTCACTGCTACTAAATGTGACTGCGAAATATCTAGTTAGCTAATATGGAACTAATACATGGATGTAGTTATGTCATCTTATTTAAAGGTTATTTTACTGCACAATTTGAGTACAGCATCAATCTTGTGTTTACAATAGCTAATCATCTGTGTACGACAATAGATTGTTGTGATGTAAGCCTCAGCATACACAAACTTAATTTATTCTCGACCAATAGTGTATTGCGGTCTATTGAATCTATACTACTTGCATTTCATGTGTGATATTTTGGCCTTGTCGCATACCCATAGGCCATGACATATACCACTACATCTGTCAAAATACATGAAGTTTTAACTGTGTCTTTCTTGAGATCTGTTACATCGGAAGTACTTATATCTTGATAGGGCTACATATCCTACTAGAAACATGTTACTACCGTGTGAGTATACATTATTCGCTATAGTGACACTGATATCATGCCCCAGAACCTTCTTTTTAGAGTTTAGTAATTATCTCCAGGACATAGTTGCACAGTTCATTGCCGTCAGCATATATAATCTATTGGTGAGAAAAATTATCACATTTAGCTATTGTTTTGACATGGTTGGGGTTGCATCCATGCTTTTTTATTACCATTGTGCTGCTCGCTGTTTGTGTTACTGAACAGTATTCTATTTAGGATTGGTTACATAATCTGTGTGCACAGTTCAGATTTATTTGTATGGTTGTCGTATGAATAAATGGTTAATTCTTAATTGCATTCCTTTTGTGCATATCCACCATTGTAGTAACAATGTTTGTGTTGACAGGAGGCGGGCAACAACTGATGGTAAGAGATCCTGTCCCCGCCAGAGGTCAACCAGACCATCCTCTGGATCACACTCAAGAAGGCGAGATGCCTACTCTGCTTCCCCAAAGGGAAAAGAAGAGCGTCGGGAACAATCACCAAGACAGTCAAAAGAACATGATAAACATAGGAAGCGGAGATCCAATACTCCTGATGATAGAAATGACTGCCATGGTGCTGATCATAGTCACAACAAGTAAGTTTTGTTTCTAAACTGCTACTAGAAGTTACTGGCATGATCTAGTTATGCTATACAGAACTTATGTTCATACTCCCCTGACCTAAGAATGCAAGGTGACTGCTCTACTTCACCAAAGATTAAGGAAGAGCGCCAGGCAAAATCATCAAGAGAGTCAGAAGAATATAACAAGGATACAAAGGGGAGATCCTGTGTCCCTCATGATAGAAATGACCGCCATGATGCAGTTAATGGTTCCAGAGAGTAAGTTCTCTTCCTTGATTGCGGCTAAATGTTACCGGCATGATCTAGTTGTGATAATCCAGGACTAATGGTGTTACACTTATTGGTGTCTCGAACTTCACCCCTTTAACCCCTTGCTTCAGTATATCGGTTACAGCCTGCAGTAAATTGATAATTGTTAGTTATCCTTTTTGGATTATTTTTTACCTGTACAGCACCAATCATGTGTGTGCAATAGCTGATCCTCTGTGTTGGATAACATATAGTTGGTGATCAACCCTGGGCGCACAGACTTAGTTTTTTTCTCGCCCAGGAGTGTATTATGGTCTACTGTACCTATATTAATTGAATTCTATGGGTGATCTATTTAGCCTTCTTGCATAGCCATAACCTGTACCACTATATTGTCTGCCAAAATATATGAAAATGGTCTACTCTTCCTTTCACAAGCATTATCATATTGAAAGTTCTTCCTTTCCTGCTAGGGCTACATATCCTTCTACATGCATGTTAATTCTGAGTGAGTACACCATTCACCAGAACCTTCAGAGTTCAGTACTTTTTGACAGAACATGTGTAGTTGTGTACAGTTCACTGGCATAAGCTTTCCCAGAGCTGGCATTAAGTTAACAAAAGTATTATAACACTGCACAGAGGACCACAAAGAACAAAGAAATTACAAGCAAGTCCTCCTGTTTTACATTCAGGACCCCAAGAGAGAATACAAAAACACAATCAATTCCTGAATTGTCCGGTGACCTCGCCAGAGATGCCTTGGCCACCACCTGTGGCCACAGCCTTGTCAGCGTAGGGCAAGGAAAGTAGGGCCTCTCTTCTTGAGGTTGAAGAAGGGGAGGTCGGAGTTTGCCGGCAAATCCACATGGAGCCAGCGTTGCACCCAAGTCGCCCAAATCGCTCGTCTGAGACAAATCTTTGTTTGATCTGAAGCTCCGGCGGCGGAGGTCGGCGCAGAGGAAGATGAGAAAGCTCTGATGCCAGCCGATGACCCCTCGGCATGCCGGCTCTGCAATGTCCTGAGCCAGATCCGCCATCCTCTCCCCTAACGCCACAGCAGCGGCTAAGAGAGCATGTCAGAGCAGCTCGAAAAACCTCTAGATCCGTCGTCCACATGAGTTTATTTTCAAAGCCGTCGCTGGATCCACCCCTTTCAGCTGCCGTCCACCATGGATGGAAACTAGATTTAGAGGCCTCCACTGGTCGCCGCTCAGGGGCGCCAATGCCAAGATCCTCAATGGCAATATAGCCAAACACTATCAAGGCAAACCACGATGACCTAGATCTACCCCGACAATACAGAGCAGCGACACGGCTTCCTTCCCATGCCCACTCCGAACGGTGGAGCCGCCGGAGGAGAAGGGGAGAGGAGTCGTGCTAGGGCAGGTGGCTCTCAAGGAGACGAGGAGGAGAGAGAAGGGAAGGAAGAGAATGAGAGCCCCTTGGCATCAGCTTATACAATACAGGATAATCTTTTGGCTAGAAAAGTCCTGATTTCACCTTAGTTCTGACTTCTGACAGGATTGTGGTTGCACCTTTGGTTTTTTGCACCATCGTAATGCTCACTGTTTAGGATTATTTACATGAGGTGTGTGCATAGTTCAGAATTATTTCTATGTGGTCATATAAGAGTAAATGGTTTACATTCCTTTTCTTTACGTTTGTATCTTTGTAGTAGCAATTTGCATG
Organism: Aegilops longissima; assembly: GCA_021605205.1. Taxonomy (NCBI): domain Eukaryota; kingdom Viridiplantae; phylum Streptophyta; class Magnoliopsida; order Poales; family Poaceae; genus Aegilops; species Aegilops longissima. Next base: position 151,055,733 of record CM038679.1, read on the forward strand.
TTGACAGTAAGCCGGTAACACCTGCCGATGAGGGGTCCCATGCCTGCCGGAGGTCACCCAGACCATCTTCTGGATCATGCTCAAGAAAGCGAGATGACTGTTCTGCTTCCCCAAAGAAAAAGGAAGAGCGCCGGGCAAAATCACCAAAACAGTCCATTGAATACAAGGATGAAAAGAGGAGGTCATGTACTGCTGATGATATAAATGGCCGACATAATGCTGTTAATTGTTACGAGAAGTAAGTTGTGTTCCTGCTGCTAAATGCTATTGACGTAATCTAGTTATGCTTTAGAGAATTGATGTTTTTCAATCTTCATTCATACTCTGCTGCCCCAAGAAAGCGAGATGGCTACTCTGCCTCCCCAAAGATAAAGGAGGAGTGCAGGGCGGAATCACCACGACCGACAAAAGAACGTGAGGATAATGGTGGAATTGACCGTACTGATGCTGACAATGGCTACAATGAGTAAGTTCAGTTCCTTCGCTGCTGCTAAATTTGACTGGGGTAATCTGCTGTTCCCAGAAGTTCTGTTGTTATACTTATTGGATGTCAAACTTCATCTTCTTAATCCTTAGTGGTGTCTACCAGACACAGCTCACACGTCACAATATTACTTATGTAGATGTTTTCTACAGCATATCCTGTATAACAGTCACAGTTCACAGTAGATTGAAGATATCCTACTAAACTCAGCTTCATTCTGAGTATTGGGAAGTACATATATGCTATTCTGACATTGTTATGATGCACCAGAACCTTCTTGGGGAGTTGAGTAATTTACTGGCATCAGAGTATATAGTCTGTTGAGGAGAAACTTGCTGTTTTAACTAGAGTAAAGCTTGTTGCATATATGATTTTCATTCTAATGTCATCGTACCGCTTGCTGTTTGTTTTGCTAAACTGTGTTCTGTTTAGTATTGGTAGACATATTTTATTGCATGCATTGTTTGCATAGCTTTGATTTATTTCCATGTTGATCATATGTTAATGTTAGTACTTTTTGGTCATTTACACCTCTGTAATAACGGTGTATGTTGTTCACAGGAGGCGTGCAGGACCTGACTCTGCTTCACAGAAGAGAATGGAAAAGCCTCCCCAAGCAAAATCACAAAGCCAGTCAAAAGAATATGATAACGGTAAGAAGAACAGATCCTATACCCATGATGATGGAAAGGAGTGCCGCGATGCTGATAATGGTTCCAAAGAGTAAGCTCTGTTCCTTCATGCTGCTAAATGTGGTGGTATAATCTTGTTATGCTATCCAGAACTAATAGGTTTTATACTCTACTATCTCAAAAAGGCAAAAGGACTACTCATCTGCTGGAAAGAGAAAGGAAGAGCGCCAGGCAAGTTTACCAAGACAATCAAGGGAACATGATGAACATAAGAAGAGGGGATCCTATACTCGTGATGATAGAAATGACCTCCGTGATGCTGATAATGGTTCCAAAGAGTAAGCTCTGTTTCTTCATGCTGCTAAATGTGATGGGTGTAATCTTGTTATGCTATCCAGAACTATTAGTTTTTATACTCTATACTGTCCCAAGAAGGCGAAAGGACTACTCAGCTGCTGGAAAGAGAAAGGAAGAGCGCCAGGCAAGTTTACCAAGACAATCAAAGGAACATGACAAGCATAAGAAGAGGGGATGCTATACTCGTGATGATAGAAATGACCTCTGCGATGCTGATAATGGTTCCAAAGAGTAAGCTCTGTTCCTTCATGCTGCTAAATGTGGCGGGTGTAAACTTGTTATGCTATCCAGAACTAATAGTTTTTATACTCTACTGTCCCAAGAAGGCGAAAGGACTACTCAGCTGCTGGAAAGAGAAAGGAAGAGCGCAAGGCAAGTTTACCAAGACAATCAAAGGAACATGATGAGCATAAGAAGAGGGGATCATATACTCCTGATGATAGAGATGACCCCCGTGATGCTGATAATGGTTCCAAAGAGTAAGTTCTGTTGCTTCACTGCTGCTAAATTCTGATTAGTGTAATCTTACTTCTTTTAGCATGTGACAGGTGTAATCTTGTTATGGTAATACCAGAACTAATTTTTTTATACCTCACCTTCCTAAGAAGGCGAAATGATTACTCAGCTTCCCGAAAGAGAATGGAGGACTACAGGGCAAAATCATCAAGACAATCAAAAGAACATGATGATGATAAGAAAAGGGGATCGCATACTCCCGATGATAGAAGCCACCGCTCCGATGCTGATAATGGTTCGAGAGAGTAAGCCATGTTCCTTCACTGCTGTTCAATGTGAGTGTAATCTTGCTACGCTATTCCAGTACTAATGTTGTTCATACTCCATCGTGTCAAGAAGGCAAGGTGACTTCTCAGCTTCCGGGAAGAGAAAGGAAGAGTACCGGGGAAAATCACCAAGACAGTTAAAGGAACATGGTGATAATAAGAAGAGGGGGTCATATACGCCTGCTGATAGAAATGACCTCCGTGATGTTGATAATGATTGCAATGAGTAAGTTATGCTCCTTGAGTACTGCTTAATGTGAGTATGATATTGCAGTATGTAGGTTGCAACTCGCAGCAGGTTGATGTTTTGGTTGGTAGATCTCATTTATCTTGTTTCTTTTTGAGAAAGATCCTGATCACTTGTATTGGATCCAAACAGATTATCTGTTTGGGCATACAACTAACTTGGTATTTTCTCAGCCTACAGATTTTTATGGTCTACCGGACCTATATTATGTGCGTATTGAGAATTTGCAACTTAATTTGTATAACCTATACCCTGCATTATCTGCCAAAATGTTAGAAAAATGGTTTTCTATTTTGCCTTTTCCGAGCACCCTTACATCAAAAGACCTCTGATTGGTAATGCTACAATCTACATATCATACTATAGATGTTGGTTCTTGAGTGTTCACATAGTGACAATGGTATAATGCACCGGAACCGTTTGGTAAGAGTTGAGTAATTAGTCTAGGGCTTATGTCTACACATCAGCGTGTACAATCTTCTTTTGGCTAAAATGAGGTCGCTATTTCACTACAGCCGTGATGACAATCTCGTGTATTTGCAGGAAGCTAGCAACACATGACGGTAGCCGTAGCCCCTGCCTTAGCCGGAGGTCGCCGCGACTATCTTAGTTCAGAGGACAAGACTCGTGCCTGCCCCAACGACTGATGGGATCATGGAAGTGTAGGGATGCAGTCCCTTGTGTGTGTAAGGCTGACTGGTGCTCATGTGGCAGTAGTATTTTAAGAAGATGAGAAGCAAACCATTTTTTTATTTTTTTGGGGAAGAGAAGCAAACCATTTGATGCCACCTGCTTGTGTCATGTGGCGGTGGTAGCAAGCCCGAACTGCACATTAGATGTACTCAACTACATTCTAATGTCGGATCTGTTGCTGTCAGGGCAGCAAATGTTTGAGAGAAGCCTGGGTATGCATCAATGGACGTGAAGAGTGTAGGCAAATCACAAATGCATGATGCTGTTTAGTTTCTAGCTTGCTCCGCTTCTGGCCTGTGGGCCTGGGTATTTTGTGGGTCGACTGTCTTTTCTCTCTTTTCCATGCAATCCAAAAGAAGGATCGGGTTCCACTGTCAACGATACTATTTTTTTTCTTGAGGAACTTACAATATATTCATCTTCAATCATGGGAGTACAAGGAACACTAAACACCGGAAGAAGAAAAAAAGGCAGCCCGGTGCATGTAGCTCCTACTTGCGCAGTGTCTAGGGAAGGGTCCGACCGTTTTGGGTTTATAGGAACACCAAACAACAGAGGTAATAAAAATTACAACCAGATCCGTCGATCACCTAGCGACGACTACAAGCACTAGTGTGAGCCAAAGGCGTGCCGTCGTTATCGCCTTTCCCTTGTCGGAGCCGGACAAACCTTGTAGTAGACAGTCGGGAAGTTGTCGTGCTAAGACCTTATATGACCTGCACTAGAGCAGCAATCATCGTCGATGAAGAAAGTCGTAGATCAAAAGGACCAAACTTGTAAACACCCAAATGAAGATGAACGAAGACCGGATCCAAACAGGTCCTCTAAAGACCAGCTCCGACTGAATCTCACGAGATCCGACGGAGACACATCTCCACACACCCTTTGACGAAGCTAGACGCACTATCTGGATGGGGATAGAATGTGGGATACATTATTCCAACTGAAGGACATTGCCGCCACCACGCAACCCCAACCAAGACGTTAAACTTAACAAGAACGAGAACGAGCCCCTCCTACCGGTGGGGGGCCGAGGTTCTCCGCACCTCCATGGTCCAAAGGCCATCGAAGATGAGGCGGACTAGCGGTGGCGTCGACGGGAGGAGGAGGAAAGCATGGAATCTTTTCTTGTGGAGGAGGAAAGAGAAGGCTACCACTGTCAAAGGTACTATAACATAACAAAAACATAAAACAACATCCTGATGCAAATGAAAGAGATTGCAGCAACATCCTAGGGCAGGTGGTTAGGGCTAGGTTAGCTGTCAACTACGCGAGGAAGAAGATGAACATGGCTGAGTGGGTTTGAGGAGGATGAGTGAGCCGTTGAATGTCAATTTGATGATTAGAAAAGAAAGTGATTGTTGAAACTTTTTTTAGTTATGTGACGAATAGGTGCTCCCCAGAAAGAAGTATTGCTCATCGATAACCAAAAGGTAAACGATTCGTTTTGGTTGACCGGAAGAACTTCCGACGGTTGCCTCGCTCGCGCACTCATGCCCCTGGCCCACATCGCACACAACCTGGCGGTGTCCTGGATTAGGGGGTACTCATCTCATTGGCCTACCACTCATCATGGGCCGGGTCAAGGACCCACCTATAACCGAAGAATAGGTCATGCTTGATGTTTGCCATGACCTTCGTCGTACTCAAGATGGAATGTTTCAAAGACTTGGCGCACACTTCAAGGCATATTCAAATATTCGGCATGTTTATCTCTAGATGCAACCGACCGTGTGTAACCTTAGGTACCCCCCGACCCTTATATAAGCCGAGGGGTTTAGTCCATAGAGACAAGGCTTTTCAGACTCATTCATACGATCTTGAGGTAGATCAATTGTACTTTGTACTCCATCCGCATCAATACAATCAAAGCATAACGTAGAGTTTTACCTCCTTGAGAGGGCCTGAACCTGGGTAAACACCGTGTCCCTATTCTTCCTGTTACCATCTAGCAGAGACCACCAGCTCGGGACCCCTTACCCAGGACCTGCCAGATTTAGCTCCGAGACAACCTTATCCTTTTTCTTCTTCCATCGAACGAATCTCCTCCTTTCTCGGTCTTCTATATACATACAAACTTGGGAGCCCAGGAAGCAAACTCCACGATGAGGAACACTAGATGAGAAGAAAGAAAACACAGCCAGATCTGTTTGGCTACTTCTAGATGCTTCCACTCTAGTGTAGTATTTCTTTTGTTTTCTTTACCCTACCTGCTGTTTCTAGAGTTATCTAGTTATAAGTAGTTGTGAGTAGAGAGATGAATCCTAAATAATGTTTTCTAGAGTGTTCTAGCTATAAGTAGAAGTATGTGAAGGCTTCCCAAAGCCCTATAAATAGAGGTCCTCACCTCTACTTTGTAAAACCTGACTATGTACCCACTACCTATAATAGAACTTGTTGTTTTTATCTAAGATCTTGGAGTAGATCTTGTGCCCTAGGAGTTCTGGATTGAACTCTTGCTGCCCTATCGGCCTACATTCGCCTCTAGAGCGATATCTAGCACAACACGTTGAAGCTGTTCCTTCAACACTTGTGATGTGCACATTGTAGCAGCAAGGTGGAGTTGCTCCTCCACAACCTTTGTGCTGCTTCAGGTGGCATCAGAGCCAGGTTGAACCATACTAGTTCTTGTTGTCCTCTTCGAGAGCAAGCTGCAGCAAAGCAATGGAGAAACTGGAGAAGAGGATGGATGCTGCAGAGCAACAAATCAAAGAGCTGCATGAAGATCTTAATTGGAGATTTGATCAGCTGGTTGAGATGATAAGAAAGGGTGTCCCCCCTGCTACCAATGAAGGAAATTCATCTAAAGAAGAAGAAGATGTTCATCAAAGAAGAAGGAGAGGTAATCTTGGAGAAAGGCCGCCACAACAATGTGTTGTTCAACATGCTTCAAGAAGGCCAATTTATGTTGAAACTTCTGAAGGTGAAGAATATGATGAAGCCCTTGAAGAAGTTGATCTCTATGCATATCGGAGAGTACCCAATCCTACATATGCAAGGGATACATATAAGGTGAAAGCTGAGATCCTAACTTTTAATGGAAATGTTGATATTGAAGGGTGCCTAGATTGGTTATATGAAGTGGAGACTTTCTTTGAGGTCATGGAGATTCCGAAAGATCGTAGAGTCCCTTTGGTCGCATACAAGCTTAAAGGAGGAGCCGATGCATGGTGAGAGGAGAAACTCGTGTGAGAACTTGGCGGCAAATGAAAGGTCTCTTGAAAGGTAGATTTTTGCCCGCTGATTATGACCAGATCCTATTTATCCAATTTCAAAATTGTGCTCAAGGAAATAGGACTGTTTCAGATTACACGAAGGAGTTTCTAAGGCTACAAGTGAGGTGCAACCTTGCTGAAACTGAAGATCAACAAGTTGCAAGGTACATCAATGGTCTCAATGATGCTATTCAAGATCGATTGATGCTACAACAAATCTGGTCCGTTGATCAAGCACAATCTCTAGCCTTAAAGGCGAGAGGTTTGTGAGGACAAGAAAGGCAACTAAAGCTCCATATCCTCATACCGAAGGCTCGTCTAGGAGTCAGCCTAATAGAGTGGAAGAAAAGACGGCTCCACCAAAGGCAAATCGACCCATTCAGAAGCAAACTAGAGGCAAGGGCAAGTCCAATGAAGGCCCAACATGCTATAAATGTGGTGAAAAGGGACACATATCCAGCGGCTGCCCACTGATACGTCTCCAACGTATCTATAATTTTTTATTGTTCCATGCTATTATATTATCTGTTTTGGATGTTTTATATGCATTTATATGCTATTTTATATGATTTTTGGACTAACCTATTAACCTAGAGCCCAGTGCCAGTTTCTGTTTTTTTCCTTGTTTTTGAGTTTTACAGAAAAGGAATACCAAACGGAGTCCAATTGACGTGCCAATTTTTGATGATTTTTTATGGACCAAAAGAAGCCTCCGGAGTAAAAGGGTTGGGCCAGAAGAGTCTCGAGCCATCCACGAGGGTGGAGGGCGTGCCCTACCCCCCTGGGCTCGCCCCTATCTCGTGGACGACTCGAAGACCCCCCTGACGTGAGACCGACGCCAAAAATTCCTATAAATACAGAAACCCCCAAAAAGAAACCTAGATCGGGAGTTCCGCCGCCGCAAGCCTCTGTAGCCACCAAAAACCAATCGGGACCCTGTTCCGGCACCCTCCCGGAGGGGGGATCCATCACCGGTGGTCATCTTCATCATCCCAGCGCTCTCCATGACGAGGAGGGAGTAGTTCACCCTCGGGGCTGAGGGTATGTACCAGCAGCTATGTGTTTGATCTCTCTCTCTCTCTCTCTCTCTCTCTCTCTCGTGTTCTTGATATGGCACGATCTTGATGTATCGCGAGCTTTGCTATTATAGTTGGATCTTATGATGCTTCTCCCCCTCTATCTTCTTGTGATGGATTGAGTTTTCCCTTTGAAGTTATCTTATTGGTTGAGTCTTTAAGGATTTGAGAACATTTGATGTATGTCTTGCATGTGCTTATCTGTGGTGACAATGGGATATTCACGTGATCTACTTGATGTATGTTTTGGTGATCAACTTGCGGGTTCAGTGACCTTGTGAACTTATGCATAGGGGTTGGCACACGTTTTCGTCTTGACTCTCTGGTAGAAACTTTGGGGCACTCTTTGAAGTTCTTTGTGTTGGTTGAATAGATGAATCTGAGATTGTGTGATGCATATCGTATAATCATACCCATGGATACTTGAGGTGACATTGAAGTATCTAGGTGACATTAGGGTTTTGGTTGATTTGTGACTTAAGGTGTTATTCTAGTACGAACTCTAGGATAGATCGAACGGAAAGAATAGCTTCGTGTTATTTTACTACGGACTCTTGAATAGATCGATCAGAAAGGATAACTTTGAGGTGGTTACGTACCCTACAATAATCTCTTCGTTTGTTCTCTGCTATTAGTGAATTTGGAGTGACTCTTTGTTGCATGTTGTTATATGATCTAATTATGTTATTATTGTTGAGAGAACTTGCACTAGTGAAAGTATGAACCCTAGACCTTGTTTCGAAGCATTCAATACCGTTTGTGCTCACTTTTATCATTAGTTACCTTGCTGTTTTTATATTTTCAGATTACAAAAACCTATATCTACCATCCATATTGCACTTGTATCACCATCTCTTCGCAGAACTAGTGCACCTATACAATTTACCATTGTATTGGGTGTGTTGGGGACACAAGAGACTCTTTGTTATTTGGTTGCAGGGTTGCTTGAGAGAGACCATCTTCATCCAACGCCTCCCACGGATTGATAAACCTTAGGTCATCCACTTGAGGGAAATTTGCTACTGTCCTACAAACCTCTGCACTTGGAGGCCCAACAACGTCTACAAGAAGAAGGTTGTGTAGTAGACATCAAGCTCTTTTCTGGCGCCGTTTCCGGGGAGGCGAGGAAAGCGGCACTAACACCCCGTCAACTAAGCTCTTTTCTGGCACCGTTGTCGGAGAGGTTAGTGCTTGAAGGTATATCTTTGGATCTTGCAATCAAATCTTTTTGTTTCTTATTTTATCACTAGTTTAGTCTATAAAATAAAACCACAAAAAATGGAATTTAGGATGCCTCATATGCTTCATCTTTTTAATGTCTTTCGTGAAAATAAGGATTCTGATAATTGTGCCAAAGTGTTAGAAGAAGAATGCATTAAAATGTTTGGCACTAAATCTTTGAATGATGAGCATGATTGCAATGTTTTTAGTATGAATTCTTTGAATATCCATGATGCTAATGATATGCAAAGCCACAAGCTTGGGGATGCTATGTTTGCTGAAGATGATATTTTTAGTCCCCTATGTTTTGATGTGCAAATTTATTATGATGAAAGCATGCCTCCTATCTATGATGATTGTTGTGATGACACGTATGCTACAAAGAATAATGATAACCATGAAACTTGTCATCTTGATTTCAATTTTCAATCCCATGATAGTTATTTTCTTGAATTTGCTCCCACTATTCCGAATGAGAAGAATTTTGCTTATGTGGAGAGTAATAAATTTCCTATGCTTGTAGGTCATGAAAGGAATGATTTCTGTGGTGGTTATATTGTTGAATTCATTCATGATTCTACTGAAAATTATTATGAGGGAGGAATATATTTTTTTTGCGGGGAAATTCCGAGAGCTTTATTAAGTAAATGCATTCTTGGGACAATCAGCCAAAAGGCTGGACACCAAGAAGCTAGGAGTCTCGTCAAGCCAACTATCGGTCACATTGAGTGCGCAAGCATGTTTGGCACACAAGTGAGCCGGTAAATTGGCTGACCTGTTTACATGTTGGATAACAAAAGAGGAAAAATGAGAACTAAGCTCTCCGATTTCTAAAAGTAAAGGAGCCACAATTGAACGGGAACTGTGGCGAGTGGTCCAGAGTGTCACCAACTCCAAGCAATCAACTTCCATTATCACATGCGAGAAACCACGAAGAGCAGCGAATCGAACACCATCTCGCAAGGAAAGTCCCTCCATGATCAAGGGATCCAAAATCCCCACATACGGTTTGCACCAGGCTCCTAGGAGAGCCGTAGGAGATCGAGCAATGCCTCCCGCGCCTCCCCTACCATCCATTAAGTTTAGAGCTCCATCGGTTGTGATCTTCACAAACCCATCATCAGGAGGCCGCCACCCATAGCCAGGTAAGATCATCCTATCCTTGTGTGGCAAGTGAAGAAGTGCAATAGCCTCTTTTGTTGCCCTGATCGTCGCTGTGGGGTCCCAACCTTCTTCACCGTGCTTGATACGATTCCTGGAATGCCAAATAGACCACATAATAGTGGTGATTTTTGCACGGTCGTCATCCGTAAACCGTGAGTCACATAAAATGTCGCGAGCCCACGAGTCCGGATGTAGCCGCGGAAGCCGGAGCCCGAACCATGCACACGCCTCCTCCCAAAAGCGCTTAGCATGCGAGCAGTGTATTAATGCATGCTTTAGATCCTCATCCATAGCAAGACAAACTTTGCATCGGCGAATTTCCGCAATGTGTCTATGGTTGAGAGTAGCTTCATCTGGTAGAATCCCACGAAGAACTCTCCACCAAAAGACTCTCACTTTTGGGATAACATTCAATTTCCACAAGGCTTTCCACATCTATTGTTCATCATTGGAGGTACGGTAGCCGTCCCTTCATCTAGAGCCAAAGCGCTCGTTACGATTCACAAGAGCATGCGCCGACTTCACAGTGTAGTTGCTGATCGTTCGAATGCCCAAGCAAGGTAATCATCCCTCCCCTTGCCGAATAGGAATGTTAAGAATGGCCTCGATGTCCGGGCAATGAAATTCTCCGGACCACCTCATGCTTCCAAGTCCGGTTGGATGTATCAATGAGCTCTTCCACCCTTTGGATTGCGGTGCGGTGGTGCGAAGATAGGTGACATAGAGATAGTACCGGAATCCATTTATCATTCCAAACATCAATAGTAGTGCCATCTCCAACACGGGAGATCAAGCCTGTCCGAAGGGCTTCTCTTCCTGCGATAATAGTTTTCCAAGTGGCCGAAGCCGACTTGGGTAAGGCCGCATGCATAAAATCCGTATCAGGAAAATACCGTCCCTTCAATACTCTTGCACATAGGGATTCGGGATTTGTTAGGAAACGCCATCCGTGTTTCCCCAACATGGCAAGATTGAACATGTGTGGGTCTCTAAAACCCATACCGCCTTTGCACTTGGGCGTTGCAAGCTCTTTCCACGACACCCAATGCATTGATCTTTTGTCAAGAGAACTACTCCAGAAATACTTGGCCATAGGAGACGTCAGACTCTTACAAACTTTTTTGGTTAACAGAAAAGTACTCATTGGATAGGTCGGAATTGCTTGGACCACTGATTTCAACAATGTCTCACGACCTGCACAGGCGAGTAATTTTTCCGACCATCCTTGCATTCTAGCCCTAGCTCTTTCACTGATATGATCAAATGTCCCACTCGTAATCCGTCCCATAGCAGTAGGGAGACCCAAATACCTCTCATTGAACGCTTCAACATGGATGTTCAAGGTTGTCTTCAAAAGTTGCCTCAGATCTGTGGGAGTATTTGAACTGAAGTATATGGCACTTTTCTCCTTATTGATACATCGTCCGAGGCCTCCTCATAAATCCTCAAGATATCATTTAACGGAGAGCACTTGGGTTGCTTGCATTGATGAAGATGAGACTATCATCCGCAAAAAGCAAATGGGTGACCCACGGCGATCGATAACTCACCCGTAGTCCCCTATCAATGGTGGCCCCATTGTAGTGTTTCAACAATGATGAGAACCCTTCGGCACAAAGTAGAAAAAGATATGGTGACACTGGGTCTCCTTGCCGAAAACCTCTGATGGGTGTAAAATAAGGAAGTAGTTCCCCATTAACTCGTACATAAAACCGTACAGAGGAAACACACTTCATTATTAGTCTAACAAAATCCATACTGAAACCCAACCGGGACAATATTGCCTCGAGATAATGCCACTCGACACGGTCATATGCTTTCATCATGTCAAGCTTAACCGCGCAAGAAAAGTTCTTTCCCTTCTTTCTTCTTTTCATTGTATGGATACTTTCATAAGCCACAAGAACGTTGTCTATAATAAGACGTCCGGGAACGAAAGCGCTTTGCTCCTCACTGATTATCAAATCCATCAAGCTTCTTAGCCGGTTTGTTATAGCCTTGGCTGCTATCTTATAAAGCACCGGACATAAGGCAATAGGCCGATACTGCGTGATCGATTGGGGATGACGTACCTTAGGTATCAATGTTATGGACGTATCATTAAGTCCAGCCGGTAGTTCTCCTCCATTAAGGAAGTCCAAAACTGCCAAGGTTACCTCGTTTCCTAGCAAATCCCAGTGACGCTGGTAAAACCCTGTAGTAAAACCATCCACACCAGGGGCTTTGGAAGGCGCCATCTGAAACAGCGTGATTTTTACCTCCTCTCCCGTGTAGGGTTTGATCAAATCATCATTCATGGCTTGGGTGATTTTCTCTGGCACATGCGATAAAAGCAAGCTGGAGTCTCCCCAACCCTGGGAGCGATACAAATTCTGGTAAAAGTTTTGTACCTCTTCCTTGTCCTCACTTTCAGATGCACAAGTAGACCCATCGGCTCTTCTCAAGCCCGAAATCCTGTTCAAGCGTTTGCGTTGGGCTGCTTGAGCTTGAAAGTAGGAAGTGTTTCGGTCACCATCCCGAAGCCAAGGAACACGAGAACGTTGTCGAAGCCAGATTTCCTCCTGATGCAAGGCCTCCTTTAGTTTCTTGACAACAACTTTCTCCTCCACCGTCGGACCTGTCCCAATGGACCGGCATCGAAGGCGATCCGATCGCTTCGCAATTGCTCGACGAGCGTGACGGGCTGCCAAACTCCTTGGAGCCCAGGATCCCAGCGTTGCTGCAAGGTAGTCAGCGACGCCACGCCCGGAGCCCTGGTGTGCGTTGTATGCCCGCCGGTATCGCTACCAGCCGGTCATAATCTGTATGAGTCCGCCAAGCGTTCTCGTATCTAAACTGTTTCGTTTTGGTGCCGACGATGGCAGGCTCTCCTTAATCTCCGCAATCACGAAACAATGGTCAGACTCCACCGAAGGAATATGCCTGACACGTATATGCTGAAATAGTTGCCTGAAAGCTTCATTTGCAAAACGCGGTCGAGCCGAGCCTTGACATTCGCTCCTCCAGCTTGATGATTATCCCAAGTATAGGCTGTACCGGACCAGCCCAAGTCTTGGAAAGAGATCTCATCTATCACCTCCCGGAAAGCACGCATATGATTTTCAGATCGTGCTGATCTACTAAAATGCTCCGAAGGGTATAGTGTCTCATTGTAATCTCCCATGCTCAACCATGCAGCATGTGGTAACATATGAAGGGTACGCAAGAACCGCCAGGAATGGCGCCTATCTTCTGCTCGCGGAGCTCCGTAAAAACCAGTAAAACGCCAAGTCAAATCCTGAATATTGCTCTTGACAACCACATCAATGTGGCTCTGGCTATAGTTTTTTAACTCGACCGATACATCTCGAGACCAAAAAAGACCAATACCGCCGCTAAGACCGGCACTGTCTACAGCAAAACACCCACCGAAATCTAGTGAATGCTTCAAAACCTCAACTCTTTTTGCTTTGATTTTTGTTTCCATTACAAAGAGAAGAGTGGGCCCTTCCAACTTCACAATGCTGCGAAGTTCACGAACTGCCTCGGGGTTCCCAAGCCCCCGGTAGTTCCAGCTCAAGCAACTCATTGCTCCTGGCAGGACCGCGACGCGGTCTCTGCCGAGTTTTCTGGTGTGGGTTTCTTTTTCTTCGATTCACGGAACAGTCCCTCGTTCTCTGTTTCATTGCTAGCTGAAGATAGATCACCTTTGCTCAAGCTTGTACCGGCCCCATCAGCCACTAATCCTCCATCAGTAAGAAGTAAGGTTTTAGCCACTGGCCTATAAACCTGCAAAGGAGCCTCTTTTCGTTTTGGCTGTTGTTTGTTCTTCTTCGGAGACTCCACTTCCTCTCCCAAATCCTTGTTGGTACTTGAATTCTTGGTGGTTGCCTTTCTTTGAGCACCGGCTCGCGTATCCTTAGAGGAGTTATCGTTGGATCCCTGCTTTCTGAATTCCTCCGGCGCTCACAGCGAAGGGCCAAACGGCAGATTCCCGTTCTCATCACGTGAGCCCGGGGTAGGACAGTATAGCTCTGAATGCCCCACTGCCACAGGAGAAACAAAAGTACGGTAGCTGTTCATACTGGATGTCGTACATGTCTACCTTCTTTCTCCTGGCAGAGTCTATCAGGATCCATCTCCTGATTAGTTTAGCCACCTCAATGGAAACTCTCGCCCGCAGATATCCGCCATTGTGTTCAAACTTCACAAGTTGCGCATCCTTGTCCATCTGCTTGGCGATTGGATTCCACCATGCCTCATCCCTCAAATTGTAGGGTAAGTTTATAACCCTAGCCCAAACTTGCAGCCGATCAAACTTAACTTCATCCGGCCTCATACATTCATCGAACTCAGCTAACACCACAGCATTCTTATTAATATGCCATGGCGATCCTCCCCAAACACGATCCCTGTCTTGCTGATTTTCAAACTCAGCCACAAACACGTTGATTCCAGCAGATCGGAATTGCAAACCATGCGGGTTCCCCCACGCCGGCCGAAGAGCGTTGGTGATAGTCTGGATATGAAACGGGTTCCGGTGTAGTACCTTCCCTGCCAACAGGCACTTCGCCGGTCCTCCCTCGATCCGATCGTCAAGAACCAGAGGGGTGGCCTCTTCTTCATATATGTCAAGCTTTCCCAGAGCCTCCTCCAGCTTCTTTCTCGCGCCTGCTCCCGCTTCAGGATCGCTCCCTGCAGCGCCACGGCCCGCCATCTGCGCGCCCTTGTTCGCTCTCGTCTCCCTTCGCTTTGCATGGCGAATCCCAGGCGTAATCTTGATTTCACTTCGAAACCCTAATCGCCTTGGGCGCCGCCAGAGCTTTTAGGGTTTTGGGGAAAAACTTTGGGTCTAAAAAACTTTTAGGTATGTTGTTGTTATGAGGGAGGAATATGTGCTTGTAAGCGTTGCAATAATATCAAGTTTCCTCTCTATGTGTTGAAAATCTTGAAGTTATGCTTGTTTTAACTTCCTATGCAAGTTGATTCTTGGTCCCATAAGTTGTTTACTCACAAAATCCCTAGGAATTGGGTTAGGCTTAAATGTGCTTGTCATATGCTTCATGATGCTCTCTTTATGTTTCAATTCTTATCTTTTATGTGAGCATCATTGAAATCATCATGCCTAGCTAAAAAGGCAATAAAGAAAAGCGCTTGTTGGGAGACAACCCAATATTTAACTTTACTGTTTTTGTGTGTTCACATGTTTATGCTATTGTAGTAATCATGTTTTATAGCTTTTGTTTCAATAAAGTGCCAAGTAAGACCTTTAGGATAACGTATAGTGATACTTGTGTTGATCCTGCAGAAAATCAGAAACTTTTGCGCCCACTAAATTAGTTTTGATAATTCACAGAAACGTGATTCTGATCTAATTATTTTTGCTCTGGATTGGTACACAAATTTCGCAGGTTTTCCTACTTTGGTAGAACTTTTAGAGTTACAGAAGTATAGAAAGTTACCAGATTACTACAGACTGTTCTGTTTTTGACAGATTCTGTTTTCATTGTGTTGTTTGCTTATTTTGATGAATCTATGAGTAGTATCGGAGGGTATGAACCATAGAGAAGTTTGAATACAGTAGATATTACACCAATATGAATTTAGAATGAGTTCACAACAGTACCAAAAGTGGTGATTTATTTTCTTATACTAACGGAGCTTACGAGTTTTCTGTTGAGTTTTGTGTTGTGAAGTTTTCAAGTTTTGGGTAAAGATTCGATGGACTATGGAATAAGAAGTGACAAGAGCCTAAGCTTGAGGATGACCAAGGCACCCCAAGGTAATATTCAAGGACAACCAAGAGCCTAAGCTTGGGGATGCCCCGGATGGCATCCCCTCTTTCGTCTTCATTCATCGGTAACTTTACTTGGAGCTATATTTTTATTCACCACATGATATGTGTTTTGCTTGGAGCGTCATTTTGTTTCATTTTGTTTGGCTTGCTGTTTGAATAATATCCCAAGATCTGAAATTCTTAAATGTTAGAGAGTCTTCACATAGTTGCATAATTATTCGACAACTCAATGATCTTCACTTATATCTTTCGGAGTAGTTTGTCATTTGCTCTAGTGCTTCACTTATATCTTTTTAGAGCACGATGATGGTTTTATTTTGAAGAAATAGATGAACTCTCATGCCTCACTTATATTATTTTGAGAGTCTTAAACAGCATGGTGATAACCCACAAGTATAGGGGATTGCAACAGTTTTCGAGGGTAGAGTATTCAACCCAAATTTATTGATTCGACACAAGGGGAGCCAAAGAATATTCTCAAGTATTAGCAGTTGAGTTGTCAATTCAACCACACCTGGATAACTTAGTATCTGCAGCAAAGTATTTAGTAGCAAAGTAGTATGGAAGTAACGATAATGGTAGCAAAAGTAACAGTAATAGTTTTGTAGTGATTGTAACAGCAGCAACGGTAAAGTAACTAAGCGAAGAACAATATGTGAAAAGCTCTTAGGCATTGGATCGGTGATGGAGAATTATGCCGGATGCGATTATTCATGCAACAGTTATAACATAGGGTGACACAGAACTAGCTCCAATTCATCAATGTAATGTAGGCATGTATTCCGAATATAGTCATACGTGCTTATGGAAAAGAACTTGCATGACATCTTTTGTCCTACCCTCCCGTGGCAGCGGGATCCTATTGGAAACTAAGGGATATTAAGGCCTCCTTTTAATAGAGTACCGGACCAAAGCATTAACACATAGTGAATACATGAACTCCTCAAACTACGGTCATCACCGGGAGTGGTCCCGATTATTGTCACTTCGGGGTTGCCGGATCATAACACATAGTAGGTGACTATAGACTTGCAAGATAGGATCAAGAACTCACATATATTCATGAAAACATAATAGGTTCAGATCTGAAATCATGGCACTCGGGCCCTAGTGATAAGCATTAAGCATAGCAAAGTCATAGCAACATCAATCTCAGAACATAATGGATACTAGGGATCAAACCCTAACAAAACTAACTCAATTACATGATAAATCTCATCCAACCCATCACCGTCCAGCAAGCCTACGATGGAATTACTCACGCACGACGGTGAGCGTCATGAAATTGGTGATGGAGGATGGTTGATGATGACGATGGCGACGGATTCCCCTCTTCAGAGCCCCGAACGGACTCCAGATCAGCCCTCCCGAGAGAGATTAGGGTTTGGCGGCGGCTCTGTATCGTAAAACGCGATGAATCCTTCTCTCTGATTTTTTTTCTCCGCGAACGTGAATATATAGAGTTGTAGTTGAGGTCGGTGGAGCTCCAGGGGGGCCACGAGGCAGGGGGGCGCGCCCAGGGGGCAGGTGCGCCCCCACCCTCGTGAATAGGGTGTGGGCCCGCTGGTCTTGATTCTTTCACCAGTATTTTTTATTATTTCCAAAAATAATCTCCGTGAAGTTTCAGGTCATTCCGAGAACTTTTGTTTCTGCACAAAAATAACACCATGGCAATTCTACTGAGAACAACATCAATCCAGGTTAGTTCCATTCAAATCATGCAAGTTAGAGTCCAAAACAAGGGCAGAAGTGTTTGGAAAAGTAGATGCGACGGAGACGTATCAACTCCCCCAAGCTTAAACCTTCGCTTGTCCTCAAGCAATTCAGTTGATAAACTGAAAGTGATAAAGAAAAACTTTTACAAACTCTGTTTGCTCTTGTTGTTGTAAATATGTAAAGCCAGCATTCAAGTTTTCAGCAAAGATTATGACTAACCATATTCACAATAACACTTAGGTCTCATGTTTACTCATGTTAATGGCATAATCAACTAGCGAGCAATAATAATAAATCTCGGATGACAACACTTTCTCAAAACAATCATGATATGATATAGCAAGATGGTATCTTGCTAGCCCTTTCTGAGACCGCAAAACATAAATGCAGAGCACCTTAAAAGATCAAGCACTGACTAAACATTGTAATTCATGGTAAAAGAGATCCATTCATAGTCATACTCAATATAAATTAATAGTAATGGATGCAAATGACAGTGGTGCTCTCCAGGTGGTGCTTTTTAATAAGAGGGTGATGACTCAACATAAAAGTAAATAGATAGGCCCTTCGCAGAGGGAAGCAGGGATTTGTAGAGGTGTCAGAGCTCGATTTTTGAAATAGAGATAAATAATATTTCGAGCGGCATACTTTCATTGTCAACATAACAACCGAGAGATGGCGCTATCTTCCATGCTACACACATTATAGGTAGTTCCCAAACAGAATGGTAAAGTTTATACTCCCCCTCCACCAACAAGCATCAATCCATGGCTTGCTCGAAACAACGAGTGCCTCCAACTAACAAGAGTCCCGGGGAGTTTTGTTTGCAATTATTTCGATTTGATTTGCATAAAGCATGGGACTGGGCATCCCGGTGACCAGCCATTTTCTCGTGAGTGAGGAGCGGAGTCCACTCCTCTTGAGAATAACCCGCCTAGCATGGAAGATAAAGACAACCCTAGTTGATACATGAGCTATTCGAGCATACAAAACAGAATTTTATTTGAAGGTTTAGAGTTTGGCACATACAAATTTACTTGGAACGGCAGGTAGATACCGCATATAGGAAGGCATAGTGGACTCATATGGAATAACTTTGGGGTTTAAGGGATTGGATGCACAAGCAGTATTCCCGCTTAGTACAGGTGAAGGCTAGCAAAAGACTGGGAAGCGACCAACTAGAGAGCGACAACAGTCATGAACATGCATTAAAATTAATAAACACTGAGTGCAAGCATGAGTAGGATATAATCCACCATGAACATAAATATCGTGGAGGCTATGTTGATTTTGTTTCAACTACATGTGTGAACATGTGTCAAGTCCAGTCACTTGAATCATTCAAAGGAGGATACCACCCCATTATACCGCATCACAATAATTTTAATAGCATGTTGGCACGCGAGGTAAACCATTATAAACTCCTAGCTAATTAAGCATGGCATAAGTAACTATAATCTATTCTCAAAGAAAAAGGTAACTATAATCTCTAATTATCATTGCAAACATGTTTATTCATAATAGGCTGAATCAGGAACAATGAACTAATCATATTTACAAAAACAAGAGAGGTCGAGTTCATACCAGCTTCTCTCATCTCAATCAATTCATCATATATCGTCATTATTGCCTTTCACTTGCACGACCGAACGATGTGAATAATAATAATAGTGCACGTGCATTGGACTAAGCTGGAATCTACAAGCATTCAATAAACAGGAGAAGACAAGGCAATATGGGCTCTTGGTTAAATCAACAATAATGTATATAAGAGCCACTTCAACATTTTCATCATGGTCTTCTCCTATCGACCCCCAAAGAAAAGAAAAGAAGTAAAACTATTTACACGGGAAAGCTCCCAACAAGCAAAAGAAGAACGAGAAATATTTTTGGGTTTTCTTTTTAGTTATTACTACTACAGCATGAAAAGTAAACTAGCTAAAAGCTACAACTAATTTTTTTGGTTTTTCTTAAAAAATTTCAAACACACAAGAAGAAAGCGAGAAAAAGGAAAAATAAACTAGCATGGATATTACAGTGAAAAAGTGTGAGCACCAACAGCTAGCATGAGTGTTTGGATATGAATGTAATGTCGGTGAGAAACACGTACTCCCCCAAGCTTAGGCTTTTGGCTTAAGTTGGTCTATGGCCACGGCTGGCCTAGCGGATATCCAAAGTTGTAGTTGGGGTCGTACTGTGATGAAGCCTCAGGTTGCCACTGGCTGGCCATCTCCTCCGGAGCCCACTGGTAAACAGACTGGCGTGAAGGAACAAATTGTGGTTCCGGATCTGGCTCTGTAGCTGAGGTGGGGTTCCGGTAGGCGTGAATGGCCTCCAGCGAAACCAGGTACTTGCTTGCAGATAAATGAAACAAGGAAGGAGCAGGCAAAGTAATAGTCTCAGGGTGATTTTTATCAAATAACAGTCTATAGTTAAGCTCCTTTTTCTTGTTTTTAACAATGAAATCATGTGCAACCATACTCTTGTTGTCTAGAAAAACAGTAGGCAACAACTTTTATTCTTTCTCATAATGCCTAATAGGTATGTTAAAGTACGCAGCGAGGCGCAAGGCGAAGATGCCTCCCAAGATGGGGCCCTTACTACGGTTAAGATTTAACCGCTTTGCAACAATAGCGCCCATACTAAATGTGTCATCACGAAACATGGCATGGCATAAAAGAACAATAGCAGGGGCACTTAGGTTGCCACAGTTTCCGCGACCAATTAAGCATCTACTAGCAAATATTGCAAAGTAACGTAAAACAGGAAAATGTATGCTAGTAATTCTTGCATCGAAAACTTTCCTAGTTTCCCCTACAACAATTGTATCAATAAACCCCTCCACATCTTCACGATGTGGTTCCTCTACGCTACCCAACGAGGGCAATTTGCAAACCTCACAAAATTCAGAGAGGGGCATCTCCTTATACTCATCATATAAATAAAAATCCACCAAAGGTGGTGACCTCCTAGAATGGAAATGAAAATTTTGCACAAAGATATTAGTGAGTAAGAGATACTGTTCGTGTTGGTCGCGGAGGAAGTCGGTGAGGCCTGCATTATCAGCTAACTCGCAAAAATCATCATAATTCCCGACTGCTCTCAAGAAATCATCACAAGGCCATTCACACGGCCGAACTTCCGCGGTGCGAGGAAGATTATATTTGAGCCTCTCTTCTTCTTCACTTTGCTTATCCTTCGAGCTTCGGCTCGAAGAGCCCCTCAAAAATCTCTTCATCATTTTCTGAAAATTTCTGAAATTTTTAGTAACTTCAAATAAAAGTGAACCAAACTCAACAAAATTGATAGCAACTACTCCCACAAGTGCCTAGAGACTATATCATGCATTAGAACTACTTGGAACCATATAAATTTGACATGCAAGCTCAAGAACAGGGTCACCTATGTAGTAAAAATTTGCAATGAATAAAGCACTAGAACAAAAACTAATTGGACCATTGGAGGAGTCACATACTAAGGAACAATCCCCCAAAGCAGTTTTGTGAGAGGTGCTTTGAGCAAGGAGATCGAAAATCGCAGCAAAATGAGCTAGAACTCGTGCTTGAGCTGGTTGGTGATTTTTTTGGGGAGGAAGGAGTGTGTGGTTGCTGGAATAAGTGGAGGGGAGCCACCATGGGCCCACGAGGCAGGGGGCGCGCCCTGGACCCTCGTGGCCAGGTGCTTGCTCCCCCTGCTGCGTTCTCAGTGCCAGATATTCTCAAATATTCTAAAGAAAATCATATTTAAATTTGGAGCAATTGGAGAACTTTTATTTTCGGGGTATTTTTTATTGCACGGATAAATCAGAAAACAGACAGAAAATACTATTTTTACTTTATTTCAACTAAATAACAGAATGTAAAAGAAGGGTACAAAAGGTTGTGCTTTCTAACTTCATCAATCTCATGCTCGTCAAAAGGAATCCACTAACAAGGTTGATCAGGTCTTGTTAACAAACTCATTTCAAATAACATGAAATCAGAGAAATTTCGAATAACACTATGTTACCTCAACGGGGATATGCACGTCCCCAATAATAAGAATATCATATTTCTTCTTCACAGTAGGAAGAGGAAATTCAAAACCTCCAATAGTAATCGTTGGAATTTTTCCAATGGAGTTGATACTGTGGACTTGAGGTTGTTTCCTCGGAAAGTGTACTGTATGCTCATTTCCATTAACATGAAAAGTGACATTGCCTTTATTGCAATCAATAATAGCCCCTGCAGTGTTCAAAAAGGGTCTTCCAAGAATAATAGACATACCATCGTCCTCGGGAATATCAAGAATAACAAAGTTCGTTAAAATAGTAACATTTGCAACCACAACAGGCACATCCTCACAAATACCGACAGGTATAGCAGTTGATTTATCAGCCATTTGCAAAGATATTTCAGTAGGTGTCAACTTATTCAAATCAAGTCTACGATATAAAGAGAGAGGCATAACACTAACACCGGCTCCAATATCACATAAAGCAGTTTTAACATAATTTCTTTTAATGGAGCATGGTATAGTGGGTACTCCTGGATCTCCTAACTGCTTTGGTATTCCACCCTTAAAAGTATAATTAGCAAGCATGGTGGAAATTTCAGCTTCGGGTATCTTTCTTTTATTTGTAACAATATCTTTCATATACTTAGCATAAGGATTCATTTTAAGCATATCAGTCACACGCATACGCAAAAAGATAGGTCTAGTCATTTTAGCAAAGCGCTCAAAATCCTCATCATCCTTTTTCTTGGATGGTTTAGGAGGAAAAGGCACGGGCTTCTGAACCCATGGTTCCCTTTCTTTACTGTGCTTCCTAGCAACAAAGTCTCTCTTATCATAACGTTGATTCTTTGATTGTGGGTTATCAAGATCAACATCAGGTTCAATTTCTACATCATTGTCATTACTAGGTTGAGCATCAACATGAACATCATCATTAACATTATCACTAGGTTCATGTTCATTATCAGATTGTGTTTCAGCATCAGAAATAGAAATATCTTTGGGATTCTCAGGTGTGTCTACAACAGGTTCACTAGAAGCATGCAAAGTCCTATCATTTTTCTTTTTCTTCTTCTTAGAAGGACTAGGTGCATCTACATTAGTTCTCTGAGAATCTTGCTCAATTCTCTTAGGGTGACCTTCAGGGTACAAAGGTTCCTGAGTCACTTTACCCCCTCTAGTTGCAACTCTAACAACAAAGTCATTATTCTTACTATTCAATTCATTGAGAAAATCATTCTGAGCTTTAAGTACTTGTTCTACTTGAGTGGTAACCGTAGAAGCATGTTTACTAATGAGTTTAAGTTCACCTTTAACTCTAGACATATAATCACCCAAGTGTTCAATCATACAAGCATTGTGTTTCAATTGTCTACCAACATAAGCATTGAAGTTTTCTTGTTTCACAATAAAATTATCAAACTCATCTAAGCATTGGCTAGCAGACTTGTAACGAGGAATATCACCTTCATCAAATCTATAAAGAGAATTTACCTTTACTACCTGTGTTGGGTTATCAAGACAATCTATTTCTCCAATAGGCGGTAAATTAAGACCATGTATTTCTTCAATAGGAGGTAAATTCTTAACATCTTCAGCTTTAATACCTTTTTCTTTCATAGATTTCTTTGCCTCTTGCATAGCTTCAGGACTGAGAACTAGAATACCCCTTTTCTTCGGAGTTGGGTTAGGAGTTGGTTCAGGAAGTGTCCAATTATTTTCATTAGTCAACATATTATTCAATAGCAATTCAGCTTGATCAGCAGTTCTTTCCCTGAAAACACAACCAACACAACTATCCAGGTGGTCTCTGGAAGCATCGGTTAGTCCATTATAAAAGATATCAAGTATTTCATTTTTCTTAAGAGGATGATCAGGCAAAGCATTAAATAATTGGAGAAGCCTCCCCCAAGCTTGTGGGAGACTCTCTTCTTCAATTTGCACAAAATTATATATTTCCCTTAAGGCAGCTTGTTTCTTATGAGCAGGGAAATATTTAGCAGAGAAGTAATAAATCATATCCCGGGGACTACGCACACAACCAGGATCAAGAGAATTAAACCATATCTTAGCATCACCCTTTAATGAGAATGGAAATAATTTAAGGATATAATAGTAGCGAGTTTTCTCATCATTAGTGAACAGGGTGGCTATATCATTTAATTTAGTAAGGTGTGCCACAATAGTTTCAGATTCATAGCCATAAAAAGGATCAGATTCAACCAAAGTAATTATATCAGGATCAACAGAGAAATCATAATCCTTATCAGTAACAAAGATAGGTGAAGTAGCATAAGCAGGATCATATTTCACTCTAGCATTCAGAGATTTTTGTTTCAGCTTAGCTAATAATTTCTTAAGATCACTTCTATCATTGCAAGCAAGAAAGTCTCTAGCAGTTTCTTCATCCATAACATAACCCTCAGGCACAACATGCAATTCATATTTAGGGGGAGAATCTTCATCATCACTTTCATCAATATTATCAGTTTCAATAATTTCATTCTCTCTAGCCATAGCAAGTTGTTCATCAAGAAATTCACCAAGTGGCACAGTAGTATCAAGCATAGAAGTAGTTTCATCATAAGTATCATGCATAGCAGAAGTGGCATCATCAATAACATGCGAGGTATCAGAATTAATAGCAGAAGCGGGTTTAGGTGTCTCAAGCTTACTCAAAATAGAAGGAGAATCAAGTGCAGAGCTAGATGGCAGTTCCTTACCTCCCCTCGTAGTTGAGGGATAAATTTTGGTTTTCTCGTCTTTCAAGTTCTTCATAGTGACCAGCAGATATAAATCCCAAGTGACTCAAAGAATAGAGCTATGCTTCCCGGCAATGGCGCCAGAAAATAGTCTTGATAAGCCACAAGTATAGGGGATCGCAACAGTTTTCGAGGGTAGAGTATTCAACCCAAATTTATTGATTCGACACAAGGGGAGCCAAAGAATATTCTCAAGTATTAGCAGTTGAGTTGTCAATTCAACCACACCTGGATAACTTAGTATCTGCAGCAAAGTATTTAGTAGCAAAGTGGTATGGAAATAACTTGATAACAGTAGCAAAAGTAATGTGATAATAGTTTTGTAGTGATTGTAACAGCAAAGAACGGTAAAGTAACTAAGCGAAGAACAATATGTGAAAAGCTCGTAGGCATTGGATCGGTGATGGAGAATTATGCCGGATGCGATTATTCATGCAACAGTTATAACATAGGGTGACACAGAACTAGCTCCAATTCATCAATGTAATGTAGGCATGTATTCCGAATATAGTCATACGTGCTTATGGAAAAGAACTTGCATGCCATCTTTTGTCCTACCCTCCCGTGGCAGCGGGGTCCTATTGGAAACTAAGGGATATTAAGGCCTCCTTTTAATAGAGTACCGGACCAAAGCATTAACACATAGTGAATACGTGAACTCCTCAAACTACGGTCATCACCGGGAGTGGTCTCGATTATTGTCACTTCGGGGTTGCCGGATCATAACACATAGTAGGTGACTATAGACTTGCAAGATAGGATCAAGAACTCACATATATTCATGAAAACATAATAGGTTCAGATCTGAAATCATGGCACTCGGGCCCTAGTGACAAGCATTAAGCATAGCAAAGTCATAACAACATCAATCTCAGAACATAATGGATACTAGGGATCAAACCCTAACAAAACTAACTCGATTACATGATAAATCTCATCCAACCCATCACCGTCCAGCAAGCCTACGATGGAATTACTCACGCACGGCGGTGAGCATCATGAAATTGGTGATGCAGGATGGTTGATGATGACGATGGCGACGGATTCCCCTCTCCGGAGCCCCGAATGGACTCCAGATCAGCCCTCTCGAGAGAGATTAGGGCTTGGCGGCGGCTCCGTATCATAAAACGCGATGAATCCTTCTCTCTGATCTTTTTCTCCTCGAACGTGAATATATAGAGTTGGAGTTGAGGTCGGTGGAGCTCCAGGGCACGCCTGCCCCCCTGGGCGCGCCCCCACCCTCGTGGACAGGGTGTGGGCCCCTGGTCTTGATTCTTTCACCAGTATTTTTTATTATTTCCAAAAATAATCTCCGTGAAGTTCCAGGTCATTCCGAGAACTTTTGTTTCTGCGCGAAAATAACACCATGGCAATTCTGCTGAAAATAGCGTCAGTCCAGGTTAGTTCCATTCGAATCATGCAAGTTAGAGTCCCAAACAAGGGCAAAAGTGTTTGGAAAAGTAGATGCGACGGAGATGTATCACATGGTAATTTGTTTTGGTTATGAATTTAGTCAGAATATGATAGGCATCCAAGAGGGATATAATAAAAAACTTTCATATAAAGTGCATTGAATACTATGAGAAGTTTGATGCTTGATGATTGTTTTGAGATATGAAGATGGTGATATTAGAGTCATGCTAGTTTAGTAATTGTGAATTTGAGAAATACTTGTGTTGAGGTTTGCAAGTCCCATAGCATGCACGCATGGTAACCGTTGTGTAACAAATTTGAAGCATGAGGTGTTTATTTGATTGTCATCCTTATGAGTGGCGGTCGGGGACGAGCGATGGTCTTTTTCTACCAATCTATCCCCCTAGGAGCA
Organism: Aegilops longissima; assembly: GCA_021605205.1. Lineage (NCBI taxonomy): Eukaryota > Viridiplantae > Streptophyta > Magnoliopsida > Poales > Poaceae > Aegilops > Aegilops longissima. Next base: position 151,081,679 of record CM038679.1, read on the forward strand.
TGCGCGTAGTGCTTGGTTTTGATGACTTGTAGATTTTTACAATAAGTATATGAGTTCTTTATGACTAATGTTGAGTCCATGGATTATACGCACTCTCACCCTTCCACCATTGCTAGCCTCTCTAGTACCGCGCAACTTTCGCCGGTACCATAAACCCACCATTTACCTTCCTCAAAACAGCCACCATACGTACCTATTATGGCATTTCCATAGCCATTCTGAGATACATTGCCATGCAACTTTCCACCGTTCCGTTTATTATGACACGGTTCATCATTGTCATATTGCCTTGCATGATCATGTAGTTGACATTGTATTTGTGGCAAAGCCACCATTCATAATTTCGTACATGTCAGTCTTGATTCATTGCACATCCCGGTACACCGCCGGAGGCATTCATATAGAGTCATATTTTTGTTCTAGTGTCAAGTTGTAATTTTTGAGTTGTAAGTAAATAGAAGTGTGATGATCATCATTATTAGAGCATTGTCCCATGTGAGGAAAAAAGGAGAAAGGCCAAAAAAAGAGAAGGCCCAAAAAAACAAAACAAAAAATGAGAGAAAAAGAGAGATGGGGCAATGCTACTATCCTTTTTCCACACTTGTGCTTCAAAGTAGCACCATGATCTTCATGATAGAGAGTCTCTTATTTTGTCACTTTTATATACTAGTGGGATTTTTCGTTATAGAACTTGGCTTGTATATTCCAATAATGGGCTTCCTCAAAATTCCCTAGGTCTTCGTGAGTAAGCAAGTTGGATGCACACCCACTTAGTTTCTTTTGTTGAGCTTTCATACATTTATAGCTCTAGTGCAACCGTTGCATGGCAATCCCTACTCACTCACATTGATATCTATTGATGGGCATCTCCATAGCCTGTTGATACGCCTAGTTGATGTGAGACCATCTTCCTCCTTTTTTTCTTATCCACAACCACCATTCCATTCCACCTATAGTGCTATGTCCATGGCTCACGCTCATGTATTGCGTGAAAGTTGAAAAAGTTTGAGAATACTAAAGTATGAAACAATTGCTTGGCTTGTCATCGGGGTTGTGCATGATCTGAATATTTTTTGTGACGAAGATGGAGCATAGCCAAACTATATGATTTTGTAGGGATGAACTTTCTTTGGACATGTTAATTGAGAAGACATGATTACTTTGTTAGTATGCTTGAAGTATTATTATTATTATGTCAATATTAAACTTTTGTTTTGAATCTTATGGATCTGAATATTCTTGCCACAATAAAGAAGATTACATTGATAAATATGTTAGGTAGCATTCCACATTGAAAATTCTGTTTTTATCATTTATCTACTCGAGGACGAGCAGGAATTAACCTTGGGGATGCTTGATACGTCTCCAACGTATCTATAATTTTTGATTGTTCCATGCTATTATATTATCTGTTTTGGATGTTTTATATGCATTTATATGCTATTTCATATGATCTTTGGGACTAACCTATTAACCCTAGAGCCCAGTTTTAGTTTTTGTTTTTTCCTTGTTTTTGAGTTTTTACAGAAAAGGAATACCAAACGGAGTCCAATTGACGTGCCAATTTTTGATGATTTTTTATGGACCAGAAGAAGCCTCCGGAGTAAAAGAGTTGAGCGGAAGAGTCCCGAGCCATCCACGAGGTGGAGGGGCGCCTACCCTTGGGCCCGCCCCTATCTCGTGGACGACTCGGGGACCCCCCTGACGTGAGACTGACGCCAAAAATTCCTGTAAATACAGAAACCCCCAGAAAGAAACCTAGATCGGGAGTTCCGACGCCGCAAGCCTCTGTAGCCACCAAAAACCAATCGGGGCCCTATTCCGGCACCCTTCCGGAGGGGGGATCCATCACCCGTGGCCATCTTCATCATCCCGGCGCTCTCCATGACGAGGAGGGAGTAGTTCACCCTCGGGGCTGAGGGTATGTACTAGTAGCTATGTGTTTTATCTCTCTCTCTCTCTCTCTCTCTCTCTCTCTCTCGTGTTCTTGATATAGCACGATCTTGATGTATCGCGAGCTTTGCTATTATAGTTGGATCTTATGATGCTTCTCCCCCTCTATCTTCTTGTAATGGATTGAGTTTTCCCAAGTTATCTTATCGGATTGAGTCTTTAAGGATTTGAGAACACTTGATGTATGTATTGCATGTGCTTATCTGTGGTGACAATGGGATATTCACGTGATCTACTTGATGTATGTTTTGGTGATCAACTTGCGGGTTCAGTGACCTTGTGAACTTATGCATAGGGGTTGGCACAGGTTTTCATCTTGACTCTCCGGTAGAAACTTTGGGGCACTCTTTGAAGTTCTTTGTGTTGGTTGAATAGATGAATCTGAGATTGTGTGATGCATATCGTATAATCATACCCACGGATACTTGAGGTGACATTGGAGTATCTAGGTGACATTAGGGTTTTGGTTGATTTGTGTCTTAAGGTGTTATTCTAGTACGAACTCTAGGATAGATCGAACGGAAAGAATAGCTTTGTGTTATTTTACTACGGACTCTTGAATAGATCGATCAGAAAGGATAACTTTGAGGTGGTTACGTACCCTACAATAATATCTTCGTTTGTTCTCCGCTATTAGTGACTTTGGAGTGACTCTTTGTTGCACGTTGATATATGATCCAATTATGTTATTATTGTTGAGAGAACTTGCACTAGTGAAAGTATGAACCCTAGGCCTTGTTTCGAAGCATTGCAATACCGTTTGTGCTCACTTTTATCATTAGTTACCTTGCTGTTTTTATATTTTCAGATTACAAAAACCTATATCTACCATCCATGTTGCACTTGTATCACCATCTCTTCGCAGAACTAGTGCACCTATACAATTTACCATTGTATTGGGTGTGTTGGGGACACAAGAGACTCTTGGTTATTTGGTTGCAGGGTTGCTTGAGAGAGACCATCTTCATCCAACGCCTCCCACGGATTGATAAACCTTAGGTCATCCACTTGAGGGAAATTTTCTACTGTCCTACAAACCTCTGCACTTGGAGGCCCAACAACGTCTACAAGAAGAAGGTTGTGTAGTAGACATCACCCACTAAGAAAATTTGTTAACACAACTATCCATGATGGTGAAGGCGATGAGGAAGAATACGAAACTAAAGATGTAGAGGGACAAGAGGTTTGTCAAGAAGAAGGTGAAGAGGTGGTATGTGTGATTCAGCATCTCCTATGTTCCACACCACAACCTAACAACATACAATGTAAGAAAATATTTGAGAGTAAGTGCACAGTGAATGGCAAGGTATGCAAGTTAGTGATTGATAGTTGCAGCTACAAGAATCTCCCAGAAGTTGGTGAGCCATTTAAAGCTTGATACACATGATCATCCAAACCCCTACACTATTGGGTGGATCAAGAAAGGAGTGAATATGAGGATCACCAAACAATGCAACCTGCCACTTTCCTTGGACAAGCATTATCGCTCAAATGTGTTGTGTGACGTAGTTGATATGGACGCTAGCCATGTTCTTCTTGGGAGACCTTGGCAATTTGATGTGGATACTACACACAATGGCAAGGAAAACTCTTACTCTTTCATTTGGAACAAGAGAAAGATCATTATCTTATCTAACAAAACCGGAGGTAATACCTCTAAGGAGGAGAGGAAAACTATGTTAACTATCTCCCATACCTCTCATGAGTTTATGGAAGACTTGAAGGATGCAGATTTGTGTGCTGCACTTGTTGTAACATGAGAAGAGTACCCGACTGTTGAAATTCCAGCAAAGGTACGTGGTTTATTGGCAGAATTTCAGAACATACTTGGAGAGCCACAAGGCTTGCCACCGATGAGAGGAATTCAACATAGAATTGACTTAATTCCGGGAGCAAGTCTACCTAATCTTCCACACTATCAAATGAGCCCAAAGTAGTATGATATGTTGAAGGAGAAAGTGGAGGAATTGTTGCAAAAGGGGCACATTCGAGAAAGTATTAGCCCATGTGCTGTACCAGCCCTACTCGCGCCAAAGAAAGATGGATCTTGGCACATGTGTACGGACAGTAGAGCCATTAACAAGATCACCGTAAGGTATAGATTCCCGATTCCCCGTCTGGATGATATGTTGGATCAGCTTAGTGGATCAAGAGTGTTCACAAAGCTAGATTTAAGAAGCGGATATCATCAAATCCGTATCAGACCCGGGGATGAATGGAAAACCGCCTTCAAGACAAAGGAAGGGTTGTTTGAATGGCTCGTCATGCCATTTGGACTCTCAAATGCACCAAGTACCTTTATGTGCTTAATGAATCAAGTCCTTCGATCCTTCTTGTCCCACTTTGTTGTGGTATATTTCGATGACATCTTGATCTATAGCAAGGATGAGGATGAACACTTTGATCACATTCGGAAGGTGCTAGAAGTACTAAGGGAAAATGAGCTCTACGTCAACTTGAAGAAATGTGTTTTCCTGCAAACACAACTTCTTTTCCTGGATTCGTCATAACATGTGATGGTATTCGTGTTGATGATTCTAAGGTCGAAGCAATCCGAGAATGGCCAACTCCGAACACCATGTCTGAGGTAAGAAGTTTTCATGGCCTTGCAACTTTCTATAGGCGATTTGTGAAGAATATCAGCACTATCATGGCACCAATTACCGAGTGTTTGAAGAAAGGAAAGTTCCAATGGACAGAAGCAGTTGAAGTTAGTTTCAATTAGATTAAACAAATACTATCACAAGCTCCTGTCTTGGTGCTACCTGATTTCAACAAGACTTTTGAGTTGGAGTGTGACGCCAGTGGAGTAGGCATTGGAGATGTCCTATCTCAAGAAAGGAAGCCCATTGCTTTCTTTAGTGAGAAGTTAAGTGAAGCTAGACAGAAATGGAGTACCTATCAGCAAGAATTATATGTCGTTTTCAGAGCGCTGAAAACTTGGGAAGTCTATTTGCTGCCTAAAGAACTCATTGTTTATAGCGACCATCAATCCTTGAAGGATTTTGGAAATCAAAAGCATGTTGACCGCATGCTAGCAAGATGGACAACATATCTGGAGAGGTTTAACTATCTCATCACGCATAAATCTGGAATAACTAATAGAGTGGTCGTTGCTTTGAGTCGTCGTGCATGCCTCTTGACTTCTTTTGAAACTGAAATTCCGGGCATGGATCAAATAAAGGAGTTGTATGAGGGTGACAAAGACTTTGGCCATGTTTGGGTAAATCACGCAAGACCAGCATATCATGTGGTGAATAAAAATATAGCCTCAAGTAAAGTTACCGATAGACGAAGACGAAAGAGGGGATGCCTTCCGGGGCATCCCCAAGCTTAGGCTTTTGGTTTTCCTTGAATTTTACCTTGGGGTGCCTTGGGCATCCCCAAGCTTAGGCTCTTGGCCCTCCTTATTCCAAAATCCATCAAATCTTTACTCAAAACTTGAAAACTTCACAACACAAAACTTCAACAGAAAATCTCATGAGCTCCGTTAGTATAAGAAAATAAACCACCACTTTAAGGTACTATAATGAACTCATTATTTATTTATATTGGTGTTAAACCTACTGTATTCCAACTTCTCTATGGTTCATACCCCCCGATACTACTCATAGACTCATCAAAATAAGCAAACAACACACGAAAAACAGAATCTGTCAAAACAGAACAGTCTGTAGCAATCTGTATCAAACGAATACTTCTGAAACTCCAAAAATTTTGAAATAAATTTGTGGACGTGAGGAATTTTTCTATTAATCATCGTCAAAAAGAATCAACCTAAAAGCACTCTCCAGTAAAAAAATGGCATATAATCTCGTGAGCACAAAAGTTTCTGTTTTTTACAGCAAGATCGCAAAGACTTCACCCAAGTCTTCTCAAAGATTCTACTTGGCACAAACACTAATTAAAACATAAAACCACATCTAAATAGAGGCTATATGATTTATTTATTACTAAATAGGAACAAAAAGCAAAGAACAAAAATAAAATTGGGTTACGTCCCAACAAGCGCTATCGTTTAACGCCCTTAGCTAGGCATAAGATTTCAACGATGCTCACACGAAAGAAAATAATTGAAACACAAAGAGAGCATCATGAAACATGTGACAAACACATTTAATTCTAACATACTTCCTATGCATAGGAATTTTATAGGAAAACAAATTGTCAGGACAAGAAATATCTAGCATACGCAAAGGAGAGGAATAAAACATTGACAATCTCAGCATAAGGAGAGGAAATTTAATAACATGAAAATTTCTACAACCATATTTTCCTCTCTCATAATAATTATATGTAGGATCATAATAAAATTCCATAATATAGCTATCATATTAAATTTTCTCTTTATGATCCACATGCGTGCAAAATTGACACTCTTCCAAAATAGTGGGATTAACATTAACTAAAGTCATGACCTCTCCAAACCCACTTTTGTCAAAAACTTCATAAGATTGAACATTCTCCAAATATGTGGGATCTAAAGTTGACACTCTTCCAAACCCACTTTCTATATTATTGCAAACATTATTATCAATCTCATATTCATCATGGGGCTTAAATAAATTTTCAAGATTGTAAGAAGAATCACCCAAATCATGATCATTGCAATAAGTAGAGGACATAGCAAAACTAACATCCCCAAGCTTAGGGTTTTGCATATCTTTAACACAATTGACATTAATAGAATTTATAATAATATCATTACAATCATGCTTTTCATTCAAGGAGCTATCATGAATCGCTTCATAAGTTTCTTGTTTCAACACTTCACCACAATTTTCAGATTCACGAATTTCAAGCAAAACCTCATAAAGATAGTCTAGTGCACTCAACTCACTAGCAATTGGTTCATCATAATTGGATCTCTTAAAAAGATTAGCAAGTGGATGAGGATCCATAAACTTTTATCAAGCAAAGATGCAAGCAAAAAGAAGGCACATGGTAAGATAAGCAAACAAAAGATCGAACAGAAAGAAGGGCGAAGAAAAGGGCAAGGGTTTTTGAAAATCGTTTTAGAAGTGGGGGGAGAGGAAAACGAGAGGCGAATGGCAAATAATGTAATGCAAGGGAGAAGAGTTTATGATGGGTACTTGGTATGTCTTGACTTGGGCGTAGATCTCCCCGGCAACGGCACCAGAAATCCTTTTTGCTACCTCTTGAGCATTGCATTGGTTTTCCCTTGAAGAGGAAAGGGTGATGCAGCAAACTAGCGTAAGTATTTCCCTCAGTTTTTGAGAACCAAGGTATCAATCCAGTAGGAGACAACGCTCAATTCACCTAGTACCTGCACAAACAATCAAGAACCTTGCAACCAACGCGATAAAGGGGTTGTCAATCCCTTCACGGTCACTCGCAAAAGTGAGATCAAATAAAGATAGTAAAGTAAATATTTTTGGTATTTTTGTTGTATAGATTGGAAAGTAAAGATTGCAAAATAAAAAGAACAGCAATAGAAATTGGCAAGTTGATGGGAAACTAATATGATGTAAAATAGACCCGGGGGCCATAGTTTCACTAGTGGCTTCTCTCAAGATAGCATGTATTACGGTGGGTGAACAAATTACTGCCGAGCAATTGATAGAAAATTGCATAGTTATGAGAATATCTAGGCAATGATCATGAATATAGGCATCATGTCCGTGTCAAGTAGATCAAAACGATTCTGCATCTACTACTATTACTCCACACATCGACCGATATCCAGCATGCATCTAGAGTATTAAGTTCATAAGAACAGAGTAACGCATTAAGCAAGATGACATGATGTAGAGGGATAAACTCAAGCAATATGATATAAACCCCATCTTTTTATTCTCGATGGCAACAATACAATACGTGCCTTGCTGCCCCCTCATCCTTTGGGAAAGGACACGCAAGATTGAACCCAAAGCTAAGCACTTCTCCCATTGCAAGAAAGATCAATCTAGTAGGCCAAACTAAACCGATAATTCAAAGAGACTTGCAAAGATATCAAATCATGCATATAAGAATTCAGAAAAGAACCAAATAATATTCATAGATAATCTTGTTCATAAATCCACAATTCATCAGATCTCGGCAAACACACTGCAAAAGAGTATTAGATCGAATAGATCTCCAAAAACATCGATGAGAACTTTTTATTGAGAATGAAAGAGAGAGAAGAAGCCATCTAGCTAATAACTATGGACCCGAAGGTTTGTGGTAAACTACTCACGCTTCATCGGAGAGGCCATGGTGTTGATGTAGAAGCCCTCCATGATCCCCCATCCGGCAGATCGCTGGAAAAGGCCCCAAGATGGGATCTCACGAGTACAGAAGGTTGTGGCGGTGTAAAAGTGGTTTTGTGGCTCTCCCTGATGTTTTTAGGGTATAAGAGTATATATAGGCGGAAGAAGTACGTCGGTGGAGCTACGAGGGGCCCATGAGGGTGGGGGCGCGCCTACCCCCCTGGGCGCGCCCTCCTACCTCGTGGCTGCCTCGTTGCGTCTCCGACTTCATCTCCAAGTCTTATGGTTTGTTTCGGTCCAATAAAGATCATCGCGAAGGTTTCATTCTGTTTGGATTCCGTTTGATATTCCTTTTCTACGAAACACTAAAATAGGCAAAAAAACAGAAACTGGCACTGGGCCTCCTGTTAATAGGTTAGTCCCTAAAATAATATAAAAGAGCATATTAAAGCCCATTAAACATCCAAAACAGATAATATAATAGCATGGAACAATAAAAAATTATAGATACGTTGGAGACATATCAATCATGTGGCAAGCCTATTCTTTCGAGAAGTGGCCAGACTTCATGGAGTTCCAAGGTCCATCATCTCTGACCATGATAGCAAGTTTCTTGCTGCATTTTGGCTCATTTTTTGGAAGCAATTCAACACCGAATTGAAATTTTCTAGCACTGCTCATCCACAAACAGATGGACAAACGGAGGTGGTGAATAAGTTTTTGGGTAATCTGATCCATTGCATTTGTGGAGAAAGAAAGGGGCAATGGGATTTGGATTTACCTCTTGCAGAGTTCTCCTACAATAACTCCAAGCATAGATCCACAGGAAGGAGCCCTTTACCCATTGTCTACACTAAAGTTCCAACACATGTGGTGGACCTGGTGAAGCTACCATCAAGGGGAAGCTCAAAATCAGCATTGTCCTTTGTTGATAATTAGACCGAGTTATTTGAAGAGATTCACGTGAAGGAAATATGCCCTAGAGGCAATAATAAAGTTATTATTTATTTCCTTATATCATGATAAATGTTTATTATTCATGCTAGAATTGTATTAACCGGAAACATAATACATGTGTGAATACATAGACAAACAGATAGTCACTAGTATGCCTCTACTAGACTAGCTCATTAATCGAAGATGGTTATGTTTCCTAACCATAGACATGTGTTGTCATTTGATTAATGGGATCACATCATTAGGAGAATGATGTGATTGACATGACCCATTTCGTTAGCTTAGCACTTGATCGTTTAGTATGTTGCTTATGCTTTCTTCATGACTTATACAAAGTTCACGAAACTATGAGATTATGCAACTCCGTTTACGGAGGAACACTTTGTGTGCTACCAAGCGTCTGGCGTAATCGGGTGATTATAAAGGTACTCTACAGGTGTCTCCAAAAGTATATGTTGAGTTGGCATGAATCGAGATTAGGTTTTGTCACTCCGATTGTCGGAGAGGTATCTCTGGGCCTTCTCGGTAATACACATCACATAAGCCTTGAAAGCATTACAACTAAAGAGTTAGTTGTGAGATGATGTATTACGGAGCGAGTAAAGAGACTTACGATAGCGAGATTGAACTAGGTATTGGATACCGACGATCGAATCTCGGGTAAGTAACATACCGATGACAAAAGGAACAACGTATATCGTTATGCGGTTTGACCGATAAAGATCTTCGTAGAATATGTAGGAACCAATATGGGCATCCAGGTTCCGCTATTGGTTATTGACCGAGAATGGTTCTAGGTCATGTCTACATAGTTCTCGAACCCGTAGGGTCCGCACGCTTAACGTTTCGATGACAGTTCATTATGAGTTTATAAGTATTGATGTACGAAGGTTGTTCGAGTCCGGATGTGATCACGGACATGACGAGGAGTCTCGAAATGGTCGAGACATAAAGATTGATATATTGGAAGCCTATGTTTGGACTTGAAAGGTTCGGATGAAAACAGGAAGTTCTGGGAACAGGGGTTACGGAACCCCGGGGTCTATGGGCCTTGCTGGGCCATAAGAGAGAAGAGGAAGGGCCGGCCCGGGCAGGCGCGCCCCCTCCCCTCTAGTCCGAATAGGACAAGGAGAGGCGGCGCCTTCCTCTTCCCCTCCTCCAATCCTAATCCAACTAGGAGGGGAGTCCTACTCGGTGGGAGTAGGACTCCTCCAGCGCCTCCCCTAGGGCTGGCCGCACCCCTTGCTCCTTTATATCTGAGGCAGGGGCACCCCATGACACACAAGTTGATCTACGGATCGTTCCTTAGTCGTGTGCGGTGCCCCCTCCACCATATTCCACTTCGGTCATATCGTCATGAGCTTAAGCGAAGCCCTGCGCGGAGAAGTCATATCGTCGCGGAGCTTAAGCGAAGCCCTGCGTCGGTGGAGCATCATCATCGTCACCACGCCGTCGTCGTCTTGTGGAACTCATCCCGACACTTTGCTGGATCGGTCCGGGATCGTCATCGAGCTGAGCGTGTGCGAGAACTCGGAGGTGCCGTCGTTCGGTGCTTGGATCGGTCGGATCGTGAAGGCGTCGACTACATCAACAGCGTTGTTATAACGCTTCGCTTTCGGTCTCACGAGGGTGCGTGGACAGGCACTCTCCCCTCGTTGCTATGCCATCACCATGGTCTTGCGTGTGCGTAGGAAATTTTTGAAATTACTCGTTCCCCAACGATGGCATCCGAGCCTGGTTTTATGCGTTGATGTCATATGCACGAGTAGAACACAAGTGAGTTGTGGGCGATATAAGTCATCTGCTTACCAGCATGTCATACTTTGGTTGGCGGTATTGTGAGATGAAGCGGCCGGACCGACATTACGCGACGCTTACGCGAGACTGGTTTCACCGCCGAGCACTAGTTGCTTAAAGGTGACCGCGGTGTCTGTCTCTCTCACTTTAGTTGAACGAGTGTGGCTACGCCCGGTCCTTGCGAAGGTTAAAACAGCACCAACTTGACAAACTATCGTTGTGGTTTTGATGCGAGGTAAAACGGTTCTTGCTCAGCCCGTAGTAGCCACGTAAAACTTGCAACAACAAAGTAGAGGACGTCTAACTTGTTTTTGCAGGGCATGTTGTGATGTGATGTGGTCAAGGCGTGATGTTATATTTTATTGTATGAGATGATCATGTTTTGTAACCGAGTTATCGGCAATGGCGGAGCCATATGGTTGTCGCTTTATTGTATGAAATGCAAAAGCCATGTAATTGCTTTACTTTATCACTAAGCGAGAGCGATAGTCGTAGAAGCAATAGTTGGCGAGGCGACAACGATGCTATGATGGAGATCAAGGTGTCGGCGCGGTGACTATGGTGATCATGGCGGTGCTTGGAGATGGAGATCACAAGCACAAGATGATGATGACCATATCATATCACTTATATTGATTGCATGTGATGTTTATCCTTTATGCATCTTATCTTGCTTTAATTGACGGTAGCATTATAAGATGATCTCTCACTAAAATTATCAAGAAGTGTTCTCCACGAGTATGCACCGTTGCTAAAAGTTAAGTAGTACCCGGACACCACGTGATGATCGGGTGTGATAAGTTCTCGTCCATCTACAACGGGTGCAAGCCAGTTTTGCACACGCAGAATACTCGAGTTAAACTTGGCGAGCCTAGCATATGCAGATATGGCCTCGGAACACGGAGACCGAAGGTCGGCGTGAATCATATAGTAGATATGATCAACATAGTGATGTTCACCATTGAAACTACTCCATCTCACGTGATGATCGGACATGGTTTAGTTGATTTGGATCACGTAATCACTTAGATGACTAGAGAAATGTCTGTCTAAGTGGGAGGTTTTAATATGATTAATTAAACTTAAATTTATCATGAACTTAGTACTGATAGTATTTTTGCTTGTCTATGTTTCTTTGTAGATAGATGGCTCGTCTTTGTTGTTCCGTTGAATTTTAATGCGTTCCTTGAGAAAGCAAAGTTGAAAGATGATGGTAGCAATTACACGGATTGGGTCCGTAACGAGGATTATCCTCATTCTGCACTGAAGAATTACGCCTGGAAGCACCGCTGGGTGCCGAACTGCTTTGCAGAACAACGCCGAAGTTGTGAGCGTCTGGCGAGCAAAGTGATGACTACTCTATAGTTCGATGTGCCATGCTTTACGGCTTAGAACGGGTCTTCAACGGACGTTTTGAGCGTCATGGAGCATATGAGATGTTCCAGAGTTGAAGTTAATATTTCAAGCAAATGCGGATTGAGAGATATGAAGTCTCCAATAAGTTCTATAGCTGCAAGATGGAGGAGAATAGTTACGTCGGTGAGCACATACTCAAAATGTCCGGGTATAATAATCACTTAATTCAGCTGGGAGTTAATCTTCCGGATGATAGTGTCATTGATGAATTCTCCAATCACGCCACCAAGCTACAAGAGCTTCGTGATGAACTATAATATGCAAGGGATGACTAAAACAATTCTGAGCTCTTCGCAATGCTAAAAGCAGCGGAGGTAGAAATCAAGAAAGAGCATCAAGTGTTGATGGTCAACAAGACCACTAGTTTCAAGAAAAGGGCAAAGGAAAGAAGAAGGAAACTTCAAAAAGAACAGCAAGAAAGTTGCTGATCAAGAGAAGAAACCCAAGTCGGACCTAAGCACTGGCCGAGTGTTTTCTGCAAGCGATGGACCTTTGGAAGCGGAACTGCCCCAAGTATTTGGCGGATAAGAAGGATGGCAAGGTGAACAAAGGTATATGTGATATACATGTTATTGATGTGTACCTTACTAGAGCTCGTAGTAGCACTGGTATTTGATCTTGGTTACATTGCTAATATTTGCAACTCGAAGCAGGGACTACGGAATAGACGAGCAGCGGCAAAGGGACGAGGTGACGATCTGGCGTGGGAAATGGTTCCAAAGTCAATGTGATCGTGGTCGGCACGCTACCTCTACATCTACCTTGGGATTAGTTTTAGACCTAAATAATTGTTATTTGGTGCCGGCGTTGAGCATGAACATTATATCTGGATCTTGTTTGATGCGAGGCGGTTATTCATTTAAATCAGAGAATAATGGTTGTTCTATTTATATGAGTAATATCTTTTATGGTCATGCACCCTTGAAGAATGGTCTATTCTTGTTGAATCTCGACAGTAGTGATACACATATTCATAATGTCGAAGCCAAAAGATGCAGAGTTGATAATGATAGTGCAACTTATTTGTGGCACTTGCCGTTTAGGTCATATCGATTGTAAAACGCATGAAGAAACTCCATACGGATGGACTTTTGGAATCACTTGATTATGAATCACTTGGTACTTGCGAACCGTGCCTCATGGGCAAGATGACTAAAACACCGTTCTCCGGTTGTATGGAGAGGGCAACACACTTATTGGAAATCATACATACATATGTATGTGGTCCGATGAATGTTGAAGCTCGTGGCGGATATCGTTATTTTCTCACCTTCACAGATGATTTAAGCAGATACGGGTATATCTACTTGATGAAGCATAAATCTGAAACATTTGAAAAGTTCAAAGAATTTCAGAGTGAAGTTGAAAATCATCGTAACAAGAAAATAAAGTTTCTACGATCTGATCGTGGAGGAGAATATTTGAGTTCTGAGTTTGGTCTACATTTGAAGCAATGCGGAATAGTTTCGCAACTCACGCCACCGGGAACACCACAGCGTAATGGTGTGTCGAGCGTCGTGTCGTACTTTACTAGATATGGTGCGATCTATGATGTCTATTTCCGATTTACCGCTATCATTTTGGGGTTATGCTTTAGAGGCGGCCGCATTCACGTTAAATAGGACACCGTCAAAATCCGTTGAGGCGACGCCTTATGAACTATGGTTTAGCAAGAAACCAAAGTTGTCGCTTCGAAAGTTTGGGGTTGCGATGCTTATGTGAAAAACTTCAACTGATAAGCTTGAACCCAAATCGGAAAAATGTGTCTTCATAGGATACCCAAAGGAGACAATTGGGTATACCTTCTATCACAGATCCGAAGGCAAGACATTCGTTGCTAAGAATGGATCCTTTCTAGAGAAGGAGTTTCTCTCGAAAGAAGTGAGTGGGAGGAAAGTGGAACTTGATGAGGTAATAGTACCAACTCCCTTATTGGAAAGTAGTTCATCACGAAATCAGTTTCTATAACAACTACACCGATTAGCGAGGAAGATAATGATAATGATCATGAAACTTCAGATCAAGTTGTCTTGAACAGAGATCAACCAGAATAAAAACCGCACTGAGTGGTACGGTAATCCTATTCGGAAGTCATGCTACTAGATCATGGTGAACCTACGAACTATGAAGAAGCGATGGTGAGCCCAGATTCCACAAAATGGCTTGAAGCCATGAAATCTGAGATGGGATCCATGTATGAGAACAAAGTATGGACTTTGGTAGACTTGCCCGATGATCGGCAAGCTATTGAGAATAAATGGATCTTTAAGAAGAAGAGGCGGCGCCGATGGTAATGTAGCTGTCTACAAAGCTCGACTTGTTGCAAAAGGTTTTCGACAAGTTCAAGGGGTTGACTACGATGAGACTTTCTCACCGTAGCGATGCTTAAGTCTGTCCGAATCATGTTAGCAATTGCCGCATTTTATGATTATGAAATTTGGCAAATGGATGTAAAACTGCATTCTTGAATGGATTTCTAGAAGAAGAGTTGTATATGATGCAACCAGAAGGTTTTGTTGATCCAAAGGGTGCTAACAAAGTGTGCAAGCTCAACGATCAATTTATGGTGCAGTGCAAGCCTCTCGGAGTTGGAATAAGCGCTTTGATAGTGTGATCAAAGCATATGGTTTTATCTGAGACTTTTGGAGAAGCTTTGTATTTACAAGAAAGTGAGTGGGAGCTCTGTAGCATTTACGATATTATATGTGGACGACATATTGTTGATTGGAAATGATATAGAATTTCTGGATAGCATAAAAGGATACTTGAATAAAAGTTTTTCAATGAAAGACCTCGGTGAAGCTGCTTACATATTGGGCATCAAGATCTATAGAGATAGATCAAGGCGCTTAATTGGACTTTCACAAAGCACATACCTTGATAAAGTTTTGAAGAAGTTCAAAATGGATCGAGGCAAAGAAAGGTTTTTACCAGTATTACAAGGTGTAAGATTGAGTCGGACTCAATGCCCGACCACAGCAGAAGATAGAGAAAATGAAAGATGTTCCTATGCTTCAGCCATAGGCTCTATCATGTATGCAATCTGTGTACCGGACTGGCGTATGCTTAGCTGTAAGCTTGGCGGTAGGTACCAAAGTAATCGAGTGGATCTTTGGACAGCGGTCAAGAACATCTGAAATACGAAAAGGACTAAGGATATGTTTCTCGTATATGGAGGTGACAAAGAGCTAGTCGTAAATGGTTACGTCGATGCAAGCTTTGACATCGATCCGAGACGATTCTAAATCGCAAACCGGATCGTATTTTATTAAGCGGTGGAGCTGTCGGTTGGTGCAGTTCTAAACAAAGCGTCGTGGCGGGATCTACATGTGAAGCGGAGTACATAGCTGCTTCGAAGCGACAAATGAAGGAGTCGGATGAAAGAGTTCATTTCGATCTAGGTGTCATACCTAGTGCATCGGGACCAATGAAGATCTTCGTGACAATCTTGGTGCAATTGCCTTGGCAAAGGAATCCAGATTTCACAAGAGGACCAAGCATATCAAGAGGCGCTTCAATTCCATTGGGACCAAGTCCAAGTGGGAGACATAGAGATTTGCAAAATACATACGGATCTGAATGTTGCAGACCGTTGACTAAGCCTCTTCCATGAGCAAAACATGATCAGCACCAAGACTCCATGGGTGTTAGAATCATTCTTGTATAATCTAGATTATTGACTCTAGTGCAAGTGGGAGGCTGAAGGAAATATGCCCTAGAGGCAATAATAAAGTTATTATTTATTTCCTTATATCATGATAAATGTTTATTATTCATGCTAGAATTGTATTAACCGGAAACATAATACATGTGTGAATACATAGACAAGCAGATAGTCACTAGTATGCCTCTACTAGACTAGCTCATTAATCGAAGATGGTTATGTTTCCTAACCATAGACATGTGTTGTCATTTGATTAATGGGATCACATCATTAGGAGAATGATGTGATTGACATGACCCATTTCGTTAGCTTAGCACTTGATCGTTTAGTATGTTGCTTATGCTTTCTTCATGACTTATACAAAGTTCACGAAACTATGAGATTATGCAACTCCGTTTACGGAGGAACACTTTGTGTGCTACCAAGCGTCTGGCGTAAGCTGGGTGATTATAAAGGTACTCTCTGGTGTCTCCAAAAGTATATGTTGAGTTGGCATGAATCGAGATTAGGTTTTGTCACTCCGATTATCGGAGAGGTATCTCTGGGCCTTCTCGGTAATACACATCACATAAGCCTTGCAAGCATTACAACTAAAGAGTTAGTTGTGAGATGATGTATTACGAACGAGTAAAGAGACTTACCGTAGCGAGATTGAACTAGGTATTGGATACCGACGATCGAATCTCGGGTAAGTAACATACCGATGACAAAAGGAACAACGTATATCGTTATGCGGTTTGACCGATAAAGATCTTCGTAGAATATGTAGGAACCAATATGGGCATCCAGGTTCCGCTATTGGTTATTGACCGAGAATGGTTCTAGGTCATGTCTACATAGTTCTCGAACCCGTAGGGTCCGCACGCTTAACGTTCGATGACAGTTCATTATGAGTTTATAAGTATTGATGTACGAAGGTTGTTGAGTCCGGATGTGATCACGGACATGACGAGGAGTCTCGAAATGGTCGAGACATAAAGATTGATATATTGGAAGCCTATGTTTGGACTTGGAAGGTTCGGATGAAAGCAGAAGTTCTGGAACACCGGGGTTACGGAACCCCGGGGTCTATGGGCCTTGATGGGCCATAGAGAGAAGAGGAAGGGCGGCCAGGCAGGCGCGCCCCCTCCCCTCTAGTCCGAATAGGACAAGGAGAGGCGGCGCCCTTCCCTCTTCCCTCCTCCAATCCTAATCCAACTAGGAGAGGGGAGTCCTACTCCGGTGGGAGTAGGACTCCTCGGCAGCGCCTCCCTAGGGCTGGCCGCACCCCCTTGCTCCTTTATATATCTGAGGCGGGGGCACCCCATGACACACAAGTTGATCTACGGATCGTTCCTTAGCCGTGTCGGTGCCCCTCCACCATATTCCACTTCGGTCATATCGTCGCGGAGCTTAGGCGAAGCCTGCGCCGGAGAAGTCATATCGTCGCGGAGCTTAGGCGAAGCCCTGCGTCGGTGGAGCATCATCATCGTCCTGCGCCGTCGTCTTGTGGAACTCATCCCGACACTTTCTTTGGATCGGTCCGGGATCGTCATCGAGCTGAGCGTGTGCGAACTTCGGAGGTGACGACGTTCGGTGCTTGGATCGGTCGGATCGTGAAGGCGTCGACTACATCAACCACGTTGTTATAACGCTTCGCTTTCGGTCTCACGAGTGCGTGGGACGGACACTCTCCCCTCTCGTTGCTATGCCATCACCATGGTCTTGCGTGTACGTAGGAAAATTTTTGAAATTACTACGTTCCCCAACATCACGGTGCTTTAGAAGAACAAAACCAGAAATATAAACAATTTGCTGATTGCAAAAGGAGGCCAAAATCATTCCAAGTCGATGATAAGGTGATGGTCTACCTCCAAAAAGAGAGTCTGCCTTTAGGTGTTAAAGGGAAACTTAGGCAGCAAAGGTATGGGCCCTTCTCTAGCGTGAGGAAGATAAATGATAATGCTTATGTGATAGATCTTCTAAGTGACATGGGTATCTCCAACACTTTCAATGTTGCGGACTTGACTCTACCATCTAGAAGCGCTCTATGAAGATAACCCGAGAAAGAGTTCCAAACAACCAGGGAGAATGATGAGGAACACTAGATGAGAAGAAAGAAAACACATGCCAGATCTGTTTGGCTACTTCTAGATGCTCCCACTCTAGTGTAGTATTTCTTTTGTTTTCTTTACCCTACCCGTTGTTTCTAGTGTTCTCTAGTTATAAGTAGTTTGTGAGTAGAGAGATGAATCCCAAATAATGTTTTCTAGAGTGTTCCAGCTATAAGTAGAAGTATGTAAAGGCTTCCCAAAGCCCTATAAATAGATGTCCTCACCTCTATTTTGTAAACCCAGACTGTGTACCCACTACCTATAATAGAACTTGTTCTTATCTAAGATCTTGGAGTAGATTTTGCCCCCTAAGAGTTCTGGATGGAACTCTTGCTGCCCTATCGGCCTACATTCGCCTCTAGAGCGATATCTAGCACAACATGTTGAAGTTGTTCCTTCAACACTTGTGTTGTACACATTGTAGTAGCAAGGTGGAGTTGGTCCTCCACAACCTTTGTGCCGCTTCACTCCATGAATCTACATACACTCACCCTTCCTTTGTTCCACTCCTATGTCGTTCGTGTGCCCTCTACTTTGCGCCGATGCAATCTTAGAAGAGCTCACCTTACATCGTCACCGACAGGCTCCCACAAGGCTTTGGAGCTTGAGGCCATGGGGGTGCGGTGCAGAGAGGATATCGGGGAGCGGAAGTGGGATATGCGTGTTCGGCTCTGACCATGTTTAAATAGCGGGCAGATGTCAGGCCAAGCAGCAAGGTGTTTAATGCCGGCTGACAGACAGATAGATAAGTGGTGTCGCATGCGGGCACCGGAGTAGGGTCCTTGCAACCACACATGTTCAATGGAGGGAGGTGTATGGACGGATGATGTTTGAATGCGGAGAGAAGACACGTGCACCGGGATGCGACGTAGATGACGCGCCGCTTCAATGCCGGCTCCAGCGAAAGGTCATGTCTGCTCTAGGCCGGCATGAATATGACACTGGCGCTAAAGCGGCGCGAGCCAGTTTGGACGAGAAAGGGAGAAAGTGAGGAAGAGGTTTTTGGGGTTGGTCTGGGGTGTCGAATGTGTTCGTGGCAGTAGTCCGAACGTCCCCAAAGGCCTTTTTGTTTGCTTCTGGTTTGCGAGGAAAGGGACATCTGGACTGTTTCTCGGACAAATGCAGGACTATGTTGGATAATGAAACATGTCCGAAGAGGTTGATCCGGACGGATGCGGTGGGTTGAGGGTCATTGATGTCCTTGGCTCCCTTTCGTGCAGGATAGTGTGCGGTAGTACCATGACCAGACTTTCGAATCTCAGTTGTTAGCATCAAGCAAGTAGTTGGGGGGTGTGCAAGCAAGGAAGGACGGGCTGGCCGGGAACCCCAGTCCGTGGCGGAAGCAGATCCTCTAACATCCTCAAGGGATGTCACGAAGCTACAGTGAAATGCGTGTGTAAAGTGAAGAAGGAATGTCAGGGTACTATAGCAACTACTATGCGGATTTACTGTAGCATGTAAAAAAATAAATCAAAAAATAATTTTATTACATCATAATTTTGTTTGTTGCTAATTTTTATAAATGTATATAGTAGATTTGTGATTTATAAATTAATTATAATTATTTTAAGCTTAACTATATAGATGTGAAGAAGAGATGTCACAGTTACTGTAGCTTACCTGACATCCCTTGAGGATGTTAGAGGATCCGGTTCCGTCCGTGGCAAGCAAAGCTGGGAGGGGAATGTTGGTGGCCGATTCCGTTGCGCTGTTGTTGGTCCCAGAAGGCGTGCGCCACTGACACAAGCAACGCAGAGCAGGCGCACGCGTGGATAGGGTAGGGACGGGACGACGCGGTTCGTGCGTGAGCGTGAGCGTCTCTCCCTGCCGACCACACGATCTCCATCTCCGTCTCCGTGGGTACGTGCGCTGAATCTGCGGCTGGCGCCGGGCCGACCACGGCGGTGAGAAGCGTCACAATCCGACCCGGTCAACACACACGTACTCCTCGTCCCCCCCACCGTTGGCGACGCGGCAGCCAACGGTAACTGCCCCATCCACCGTCCAAATCGGTGATTATCTACTAATCGATTTTTTTTCAGTCGGCGCGTGCCCTTTTCCCCATGTCCACCTCGCTTTCTTCGAGAGGAAGGAGCTGTCATCTTTTTCTCCTGAAACCACTCGCCGTCGTTTCCTTTTCTCTTCATTCATTCTCCAGCACATCGATACGCGCACCAGCCGAATACTCCCTCCTTTCCAGTTCATAGAACTTATCTCGAAATTTTAGTTTTCCATTTTATAAAGGCCGATTTAGTTATTTTCCATCACGTATTCGTGTTTGAGGTCGTTAAATCGTTGCGTGCAAGTAATAAGAGAAAATTGACCACTGCGATGTAATTTATGCATGCATGCATTCAATTAATCGTTAGTAAACATACTTTTTAAGGAAAACAAAAGCATTAATTGGGTGCTACGCAAACTACAAAAAAGTATTCTACCACTCACCATTTACCTTGGTTGGTGAGAATTTTAAATTAAGCCTTAGAGCATGGTTAATAGTATAGCAGTTCTTTGGCTATAAGCGGCCGCCATGTCGTTTATAGCCCATCTTATAGTTAATATGTCTAATAATAGATTAAAAGAGTGTCTACTTTTTTATTATGTACCACCTTTCATTCTCACATGAAGTCTTGCAGAACAAGTCTTTAAATGGCTCTTCACGAAGAGCCCGCTTACCTCTCTCTCTCTTCTCTTTCCTCCATTAGCGAAATATCTTAGTTTATTTCTTTATATAATTGATTTCAATTTCTATTGTACTTGCTCTTATAAACCGGAAAGGAGGAAGTAATATTCAAAAGCTTCGAGCAGAGGCAAATCCCCACGGAAATACGCGGCCACTTGCGTTTTGCATCATCTCCTTTCATACTCACTTTCTTCCATTCTTTGGAAAAGGCTTGGGACTATTAATTCATTTCAAACGCATGCTTTGGTTACTACTACTATAGTATACTACCCTCTTTCTCGCTGTTTCCTAGTAGGAGTACTAATTTGCACACTTTTGAGCAACGGTGCAAAAGCAAAGGAAAAGGTAGTGTACCAACCCGAAAAAAATAATACTACCATGAAAGATTTCTAAAATTAATGAAAGATAGTGAACTCGTGGGAAAAAATATATGAAAATGAATGACCTAAATATATGAAAAAGACAGTGACACATGGCAGGCGCAGCAAAGCGAGAAATAAAAATGCATTTAAAGCAAGGGAATAAGAATACTGTAATGGCCAGGTAATGGCACCCACCACGCGACCTTTGTCCGTTCCTCTCCTCTCCGGTACTCTGCTCTGGAGGTATTTGAACGGAACGGAAGCCCCAGTTGCCAACTCAGATTCAAACCCGCAATCCACTCCACACTCCACCCCGCGATGCCGCTCCTCCTCCTCCTCTTCATGCTGCTCGCCGCCGGCGCGGCGGGGGCAAAGTCGGCGACCCCCTCGCTGCACATCGGCGTCAACTACGGCGCCAACGCCGACAACCTCCCCTCCCCGACCTCCGTCGCCACCTTCCTCGCCACCAAGACCACCATCGACCGCGTCAAGCTCTTCGACGCCAACCCGACCTTCATCTCCGCCTTCGCCGGCACGCCCGTCTCCCTCGCCGTCTCCCTCCCCAACTCCGCCCTCCCCGCCCTCGCCGACAAGGCCACCGGCCTCGACGCCGCGCGCTCCTGGATCCGCGCCAACCTCTCCCCCTACGTCCCCGCCACCAACGTCACCCTCCTCCTCGCCGGCAACGAGATCCTCCTCTCCACCGACACCAACCTCATCCTCTCCCTCCTCCCCGCCATGCGCCGCCTCGCGCAGGCCCTCAAGGCCGAGGGCCTCACCGGCGTCCGCGTCACCACCCCGCACTACCTCGGCATCCTCGCCCCCTCCGACGGCATCCCCTCCAACGCCTCCTTCCGGGCGGGCTACAACACCAAGCTGTTCCCGGCCATGCTGCAGTTCCACCGCGACACCGGGTCGCCCTTCATGGTGAACCCTTACCCCTACTTCAGCTACCGGCCGGAGACGCTCAACTACGCGCTCTTCCGCCCCAACAGCGGCATCTACGACCCGGCAACCAAGCTCAACTACACCAGCATGCTGGACGCCCAGATGGACGCAATCTACACCGCCATGAAGAAGCTCGGGTACGGAGACGTCGATATCGCCGTCGGGGAGGCCGGGTGGCCCACCCAGGCGGAGCCCGGGCAGATTGGCGTCGGGGTGCAGGAGGCCAGGGACTTCAACGAGGGCATGATTCGGGTGTGCAGCAGCGGCAAGGGCACGCCGCTGATGCCCAACAGGACGTTCGAGACCTACCTCTTCTCCCTCTTCGACGAGAACCAGAAATCAGGGCCGATCGCCGAAAGGCACTTTGGCCTCTTCAACCCGGACTTCACGCCCGTCTACGACCTCGGACTCCTCCGGGACGGCGCGGTACGTACTACTGCGCTTTTCTCCCCTCTCATGATCCTTAATAATTATTCAAAGATACTGTATGAACCTTTACCTGCCTGTCTTGTGTCCTTAAACTTATCAAAATTGCTGGGGCCTTAAAATCTTTTCTTTACTATAATGATTGGCTGATTGCATCCCATAATTTGTCTGGCCCTGTCTTACGATCGTGATTCTATGTTTTATTTCTGTGGGAAATGTGGTTTCAATTGTGTCAAATTCAGTATTTTACTTGGGAGAAAAAAAATACGTGCTCAGGGATGAACCCAGTAGTATAGTAATAATGAACATTCCGTGTCATCCATGGGCTGCAGCAACTCTGTTACAGTCTTAGTACAGATGATCCGACTTGAATGCTAAGGTGGTCCCCCATTCACACTGCAACCGCATTTGTCAAAGGTGATGTATGTGTATGGACCGGCTTCTTCTGGAAACGGCTAGCTGCTTGCTTGCGTTTCCGACTTTTGCTCCTATCCCCTGCATGATCTGCTTGCCCAAACGGCTGCCTTTCTTGACGGATCCAGTATGGCAGCAGGCGTGCGTTGATAGCAGCCTTGGACACGTCTGGTAGTATTTCTGGACGCGCTTGGGTGGGGTGGGACCACTGCCAAAACTCTGATTTAGATCCATATGCACATGTTTGCTAGCTATTCGCTGCTGCTGCTGCTGCTGCAAATGTACCAGTAAGCTTGCACCGGACAATTCCGAGTTATTAACAAAATACCAGCACGTAGTTTACAGAGTGAGTACATACATGCTAAAAGAGGCACTAGGATCTGATATTTGAATTGGAATGGATATCAGAATAGATGGTTTAACTTAAATCAACTGGTACTGGTTTGAGAAGAAGAAGAAGAAGAAGAAGAAAATCAACTGGTTGTCGACACTGCTGAGTTCTTTTTTCTTTCTTAATAAGGCTAAATTTCGAATCAACACGTTAAGGGCTTCTTTGTGTTAAGTTCATTTCTTTAAAGGAAAAGATGTAACCTTGAAACTTTTCTAACGAAGCTACCTTAAAGCAAAGGAGATGGGGTTTAAGATTCTGGTGGTCTTGTGTCTCAAGTTTTAACTAGAAGCCGTACCTTTGGACTTGCTATCTGTTGTTTACTGAGATGCCTGCCTATTATTGTCTACTAGTAAATGACAGGATAGCGCATACATCTGTATGCCTGCCTGTAGGTTCAGATAACAGATGGAGCCTTGCTTCATTTGGCGTCATCTTCTTTCCGTGGCATCCAATACTCCTACGCGTGCATCTGTTCTGCTTCAGCTGCATTAATGTTGTGCTGTGCATGTGGATTAGGCCCTCGCATCAAAGGAAGGAAGCAGCCATTAGCTGGCTGCTTTTTCGGATGCTTAGCAAAGTAGACCATGTGGAGGAGAAGGGGCTGTCTGCATTACTAGTATTTTTTAGCATGCTGATTCGGCCTACCGGCTAGTGTGTGTGTCAACAATCTTACGGAGAAAACCAATTCGAACTGGCCCTGCTTTGGACGGTGCCAGCCCAGCCCAGAGAGCATGTGCTCTGTTGTCAAAGCACCACTAATCTGCACACCCTTCCAGTATGGCTGTCTAAATTATTACTAGTATAGCCCAGCTCAGAGTCTGAAGTATTAGTATAGCTCAGCTGAGAATCTAAAGTATAGCCGTCTGTTGTACTACTTGCTGTTTATTTATCCTGGCAACTCTGATGCTTAGATTCGTCGCTCCTGTACTATTACCTGACTTACCAGGTGCCCGTTATGTTGTTTTGCCTTGCAGTCTGTGGCTCCAAACCCTTCGCCAAGCCCATCGCCCAATCCGAGCCCCAAGCCCTCGCCGTCGGGAGGCGGGAAGTGGTGCGTCGCCAAGGACGGCGCCAACGGGACGGACCTGCAGAACAACATCAACTATGCCTGCGGCTTCGTAGACTGCAAGCCCATACAGAGCGGCGGCGCGTGCTTCAGCCCCAACAGCCTGCAGTCTCATGCCTCATACGTGATGAACGCCTACTACCAGGCCAACGGCCACACCGACTTGGCGTGCGACTTCAAGGGCACCGGCGTCGTCACCTCCAGCGACCCCAGTAAGCCCATATTTCAGTCTGTGATGTTTCTGAACCTTGGCTGCGTGTGGCATCGGAGCTGACGAATCTGGTTGTGTTTGCATCATGCAGGTTACGGGGGTTGCAAATACGTCTCCTGACGGTACGCAGCAAGCCACGGCAGTACGAGGGCAGGGGCGCCAGCCTCCAGCCCACTACCATCTCCAGCTCGGAGCCGCGGTGGCGGCAGCGACGCAGGACTGCTCATACTGCCGGGCTTGCGCCATATTCTTCTATACTCGTGTCTGACAGCCATGCTGCTTCTTCCTTTCTAGTCATCATAAATATATCGATCATCGCCTCTTAGCTTAGCGCAGACAGGCGGCTGTAGCGTGATGTTGGGCCGTATTGCGTTGCATCGCATTAATTTATTTTTCGTTACCTTCTGTGCTTGTCATTGCATTCCATGTAGAAAATACAAGAAACAAAAAGACGAAACCTTGCTGTGTCTCTGTGCTTTGTGGTCATTTTGCTCGTTTGAATCCTAGAATCTACATACAGAACATGACCGATCCTCAAAGCCAGGCCTTAGGTCCACTCCAACAGGGCGACCCATTTGATCTGCTTGTGTCTGTTTGGATTCGTGTCGATAAGAAACATAGCCCAACGCGGCGACGTAAGCTGATGGTTGTCCGATTTTTCTTCTTCGCCAGGACTCATTTCTGGCCCAAATTTAGACCGAGTTTGCATCCGCACGGATGCCCTCGACGCCCTCTTCTTGTCCTCGCCCGCCCGTATGTCGCACTATCATGCCATCGCCATCTCTCCCAATTCGCTTTCAAACCCTTCCACGCTCCCGCCATGGCCGACATGCCTGACCCCGCCACCGCCCCCTTCCCGGTCACGGCCGCCCACGCCATGGTCCAAAGGAAGCCGAAGAAGGTGCACACCTCGAAGGAGAGGGATGCCTAGAGCAAGGAGGTGGAGAAAAAAGAAGCCGTTGCCGCAGGCGCTTCGGCCCAGGTCGCTGTTGCAGAGAGCGTTGCCCTCGCCGCCAAGGCCACGCAACAGGTCCTCCTCCTGTCAAGGTACCAAGAGCCGACCCTTCTCGTCGGCACCGCCTCCGCCAACACGGGCTCATCGGTGGCAAGCGCGCCCAGGCTTCCGGAATCGTCGCGCTTGTCAACAATGCCGCCGGCATACGGGTGCCTTCCTAGACACGACCCAGATGTGTCCTGCTTCTCCATGTCGCCTCGGGACCTCTCGTCGAAAATGCACGACTTCGTCTCGACCGTCCCCGTGGTGCCTGCCTTGATCTCAACGCCACACAGATGGCCAGTCAATCCACCGGGACACAAAGGGAGCGCCCATGGGCGATCCCCATTGACAAGTTTCCTGATGCCTCCTTCCTATTCGATGGTATGTCGACACCGACGCCGGATAACACGGCGGCATACTACAACAATTTCATCAGAGAGATGATCTACGAGGGTGGCCAAGAGTATAATGCCGACAAGACTCAAAGCCAAGACAACCGCTGCCAAGACACCCAGGACCACCACGGCCAAGAAACTCAAGACCAAGGCAACCAAGGCCAAGAAGGAGTCGACATCGAGGATGAACATTGTTTAAGAGGAGCTATCTCATCAAGCCAATGCACAAAAGAGGCGACAAAGTGTGAGGGCGGGAGCTACACAAAGGGTGATGGCAAGTTCATTTGCGAACTTGGATGACAATTGGACAAGATCTCAAATTCGACACCGAGCAAAAGGGAACAACATTTTGGAAGAGGGTCCATACATACTTCCAAGAACGTAGGAGATTTGTGTCCTACAAATTTGAGAGTGACAGGACCGACGTGTGACTCCAAAAGAGGCGGGCTTTCATCCAATTGGAGTGCAACAAGTTTTACCTCTCATGAGAATTGTTGGGGAACGTAGTAATTTTAAAAAATTTCCTACGCACACGCAAGACCATGGTGATGGCATAGCAACGAGAGGGAGAGTGTCGTCCGTACCCTCGTGAGACCGTAAGCGAAGCGTTATAACAACGCGGTTGATGTAGTCGTCGTCTTCACGATCCGACCGATCCAAGTACCGAACGTCGGCACCTCCGTGTTCAAAGACACGTTCAGCTCGATGGCGATCCCCGGATCCGATCCAGAAAGCGTCGGGGATGAGTTCCACAAGACGACGGCGTGGTGGCGATGATGATGCTCCACCGACGCAGGGCTTCGCCTAAGCTCGCGACGATATGACTTCACCGGGCAGGGCTTCGCCTAAGCTCATGACGATATGACCGAAGTGGAATATGATGGAGGGGGCACCGACACGGCTAAGGAGCGATCCGTAGATCAACTTGTGTGTCCATGGGGTGCCCCCGCCTGTGTATATAAAGAAGTGGAGGAGGGAGGGCGGCCCTCTCTATGGCGCGCCCTAGGGGAGTCCTACTCCCAGGGAGTAGGATTCCCCTTCCTAGTCAACTAGGAACCCTTCCATGTAGTAGGAGTAGGAGAGAAGGAAAGGGAAGAGAAAAGGAGAAGGAAGGAAGGGGCGCCCCTTCCTAGTCAATCGGACGGACCAAGGGAAGGGTGCGGCCACCCTTGAGGCTCTTTTCCTTCTTTCCCGTATGGCCCAATAAGGCCCAATCGTATTCCGTAACTCTCGGTACTCGAAAAATACCGAATCACTCGGAACCTTTCCGAACTCCGAATATAGTCGTCCAATATATCGACCTTTACGTCTCGACCATTTGAGACTCCTCGTCATGTCCCGATCTCATCAGGGACTCGAACTCCTTGGTACATCAAAACTCATAAACTCATAATATAAGCATCATGAAACCTTAAGCGTGCGGACCCTACGGGTTCGAGAACTATGTAGACATGACCTAGAACTATTCTCGGTCAATAACCAATAGCGGAACCTGGATGCCCATATTGGCTCCTACATATTCTACGAAGATCTTTATCGGTCGAACCGCATAACAACATACGTTGTTCCCTTTGTCATCGGTATGTTACTTGCCCGAGATTCGATCGTCGGTATCAATACCTAGTTCAATCTCGTTACCGGCAAGTCTCTTTACTCGTTACGTAATGCATCATTCCGTAACTAACTCATTAGCTACATTGCTTGCAAGGCTTATAGTGATGTGCATTACCGAGAGGGCCAGAGATACCTCTCAGGCAATCGGAGTGACAAAACCTAATCTCGAAATCGCCAACCCAACATGTACCTTTGGAGACACCTGTAGTACTCCTTTATAATCACCCGATTCGTTGTGACGTTTGGTAGCACCAAAGTATTCCTCCGTAAGCGGAGTTGCATAATCTCATAGTTACAGGAACATGTATAAGTCATGAAGAAAGCAATAGCAACATACTAAGCGATCAAGTGCTAGGCTAACGGAATGGGTCAAGTCAATCACATCATTCTCCTAATGATGTGATCCCGTTAATCAAATGACAACTCATGTCTATGGCTAGGAAACTTAACCATCTTTGATTCAACGAGCTAGTCAAGTAGAGGCATACTAGTGACACTATGTTTGTCTATGTATTCACACATGTATTATGTTTCCGGTTAATACAATTCTAGCATGAATAATAAACATTTATCATGAAATAAGGAAATAAATAATAACTTTATTATTGCCTCTAGGGCATATTTC
The DNA here is from genome assembly GCA_021605205.1 of Aegilops longissima. Lineage (NCBI taxonomy): Eukaryota > Viridiplantae > Streptophyta > Magnoliopsida > Poales > Poaceae > Aegilops > Aegilops longissima. Next base: position 151,109,903 of record CM038679.1, read on the forward strand.
CTTCATCTCCCACTTGCACTAGAGTCAATAATCTAGTTCACATCATCATGTGATTCAACACTAATATTCACATCGTATGTGATTAACACCCATAGTTCACATCGTCATGTGACCAGCACCCAAAGGGTTTACTAGAGTCAATAATCTAGTTCACATCGCTATGTGATTAACACCCAAAGAGTACTAAGGTATGATCATGTTTTGCTCGTGAGAGAAGCTTAGTCAACGGGTTTGTCACATTCAGAGCCGTATGTATTTTGCAAATATTCTATGTCTACAATGCTCTGCGGAGCTACTCTAGCTAATTGCTCCCACTTTCAATATGTATCCAGATTGAGACTTAGAGTCATCTGGATTAGTGTAAAAAGCTTGCATCGATGTAACTCTTTACGACGGGCTCTTTTATCACCTCCATAATCGAGAAATATTTCCTTAGTCCTCACTAAGGATGTTCTTGACCAATGTCCGATGATCTACTCCTAGATCACTATTGTACTCCTTGCCAAATTCAGAGCAAGGTATACAATAGGTGCAGTACATAGCATAGCATACTTTATAGAACCTATGGTGAGGCATAGGGAATGACTTTCATTCTCTTTTCTATTTTCTGCCGTGGTCGGGATTTGAGTCTTACTCAATTTCACACGTTTGCAACACAGGCAAGAACTTTTCTTTGACTGTTCCATTTTGAACTACTTCAAAATCTTGACAAGGTATGTACTTATTGAAAAACTTATCAAGCGTCTTGATCTATCTCAATAGATCTTGATGCTCAATATGTAAGTAGCTTTACTGAGGTCTTTATTTTAAAGAACTCCTTTCAAATACTCCTTTATGCTTTCGGAAAAATTATACATCATTTTCGATCAACAATATGTTACTCACATATATTTATCAAAAAGGCGGTAGTGCTCCCACTCACTTTATTGTAAATACAGGCTTCACCGCAAGTCTCAGTATAAAACTATATGCTTTGATCAACTTATCAAAGTGTGTATTCCAACTCTGAGATGCTTGCACCAGTCCATAGATGGATCGTTGGAGCTTGCACATTTTGTTAGCTCCTTTAGGATTGACAAAACCTTCTGGTTGCATCATATACAACTCTTCCTTAATAAATCCATTAAAAATGTAGTTTTGACATCCATTTGCCAGATTTCATAAAATGTGGCAATTGCTAACCTGATTCAGACAGACTTAAGCATCGCTACAGTTGAGAAAATCTCATTGTAGTCAACACCTTGAACTTGTCGAAAACCTTTTGCAACAACTCGAGCTTTGTAGATAGTAACACTACTATCAGTGTCCGTCTTCCTCTTGAAGATCCATTTATTTAACTTGACTTGCTGATCATCGAGCAGGTCAACCAAAGTCCCCACTTTGTTCTTATATATGGGTCCTATCTCAGATTTTATGGCCGCAAGCCATTTCGCGGAATCTGGGCTCATCATCGCTTCCTCATAGTTCGTAGGTTCATCATGGTCTAGTAACATGACTTCTAGAACATGATTACCGTACCACTCTGGTTCGGATCTTACTCTGGAAGACCTACGAGGTTTGGTAGCAACTTGATCTGAAGTTTCATGATCATCATCACTAACTTCCTCACTAATTGGTGTAGGAATCCTTTGGAACTGATTTACGTGATGAACTACTTTCCAATATGGGAGAAGGTACAATTACCTCATCAAGTTCTACTTTCCTCCCACTCACTTCTTTCGAGAGAAACTTCTTCTCTAGAAAGGATCCACCTTAGCAACGAATAACTTGCCTTTGGATTTGTGATAGAAGGTGTACCCAATAGTTACCTTTGGGTATTCTATGAAGATTCACTTCTCGATTTGGGTTCGAGCTTATCGGTGAAAAACTTTTCACATAAGCATCACAACTCAAACTTTAAGAAACGACGACTTAGGTTTATTGTTAAACCATAGTTCATCTTGTGTTGCCTCAGCGGATTTAGATGGTGCCCTATTAAGCGTGAATGCAGCTGTCTCTAATGCATAACCCCAAAAGCGATAGTGGTAAACCGATAAGAGACATCATAGATCGCACCATATCCCATAAAGTGCGGTTACGACTTTCGACACACCATTATCTTTGTGGTGTTCCATATGGCGTGAGTTGCGAAACTATTTCACATTGTTTCAAATGAAGACCAAACTCGTAACTCAAATATTCATCTCCACGATCAGATCGCAGAAACTTTATTTTCTTGTTACGATGATTTTCCACTTCACTCTGAAATTCTTTGAACTTTTCAATTATTTCAGACTTATGTTTCATGAAGTAGATATACCCATATCTGCTCAAATCATCTTGTGAAGGTCAGAAAATAATGATACTTGCCACGGGCATCAACACTCATTGGATCGCATACATCAGTATGTATTATTTCCAACAAGTTTGTTGCTCGTTCCATTGTTTCGAACAACGGAGTTTCAGTCATCTTGCCCAAAAGGCACGGTTCGCAAGCATCAAGCGATTCATAATCAAGTGATTCCAAAACCCATCAGCATGGAGTTTCTTCATGCGCTTTACACCGATATGACCCAAACGGCGATTGCCACAAATAAGTTGCACTATCATTATTAACTTTGCATCTTTTGGCATCAATATTATGAATATGTGTATCACTACGATCGAGATCCAACAAACTATTTTCATTGGGTGTATGACCATTGAAGGTTTTATTCATTTAAGCAGAACAACAATTATTCTCTGATTTTAAATGAATAATCAGTATTGCAATGAACATGATCAAATCATATTCATGCTCAACGCATAAACGCCAAATAACATTTATTTAGGTTTATCACTAATCCCGAAAGTATAGGGAGTGTGCGATGATGATCATATCAATCTTGGAACTACTTCCAACACTCATCGTCACTTCCCTTCAACTAGTCTTTGTTTATACGTAACTCCTGTTTGAGTTACTAATCTTAGCAACCGAACAAGTATCAAATACTGGGGCTACTATAAACACTAGTAAAGCACATATCAATAACCTGTATATCAAATATACCCTTGTTCACTTTGCCATCCTTCTTATCCACCAAATATTTGGAGTAGTTCCACTTCCAGTGACCATTTCCTTTGCAGTAGAAGCACTCAGTTTCAGGCTTTAGGTTCAGCTTTGGGCTTCTTCGCGGGAGTGACAACTTGCTTGTCATTCTACTTGAAGTTCCCTTTCTTTCCCTTTGCCATTCTCTTGAAACTAGTGGTCTTGTCAATCATCAACACTTGATGCTCTTTCTTGATTTCTACCTACGTCGATTTCAACATCACGAAGAGCTCGGGAATCGTTTTCGTCATCCTTTGCATACTATAGTTCATCATGAAGTTCTACTAACTTGGTGATGGTGACTAGAGAATTCTATCAATCACTATCTTATCTGGAAGATTAACTCCCACTTGATTCAAGCGATTGTAGTACCCAGACAATCTGAGCACTTGCTCACTAGTTGAGCGATTCTCCTCCATCCTTTAGCTATAGAACTTGTTGGAGACTTCATACCTCTCAACTCGGTATTTGCTTGAAATATTAACTTCAATTCTGGAACATCTCATATGGTCCATGACGCTCAAAACGTCTTTGAAGTCCCGATTCTAAGCCGTTAAACATGGTGCACTAAACTATCAAGTAGTCATCATATTGAGCTAGCCAAACGCTCATAACGCCCGCATCGCTCCTGCAATAGGTCTGTCACCTAGCGGTGCATCAAGAACATAATTCTTACGTGCAGCAATGAGGATAAACCTCGGATCACGGATCCAATCCGCATCATTAAGCAAGGAAATATGCCCTAGAGGCAATAATAAAGTTATTATTTATTTCCTTATATCATGATAAATGTTTATTATTCATGCTAGAATTGTATTAACCGGAAACATAATACATGTGTGAATACATAGACAAGCAGATAGTCACTAGTATGCCTCTACTAGACTAGCTCATTAATCAAGATGGTTATGTTTCCTAACCATAGACATGTGTTGTCATTTGATTAATGGGATCACATCATTAGGAGAATGATGTGATTGACATGACCCATTTCGTTAGCTTAGCACTTGATCGCTTAGTATGTTGCTTATGCTTTCTTCATGACTTATACAAAGTTCACGAAACTATGAGATTATGCAACTCCGTTTACGGAGGAACACTTTGTGTGCTACCAAACGTCACAACGAATCGGGTGATTATAAAGGTACTCTCTGGTGTCTCCAAAAGTATATGTTGAGTTGGCATGAATCGAGATTAGGTTTTGTCACTCCGATTGTCGGAGAGGTATCTCTGGGCCTTCTCGGTAATACACATCACATAAGCCTTGCAAGCATTACAACTAAAGAGTTAGTTGTGAGATGATGTATTACGGAACGAGTAAAGAGACTTACCGGTAACGAGATTGAACTAGGTATTGGATACCGACGATCGAATCTCGGGTAAGTAACATACCGATGACAAAAGGAACAACGTATATCGTTATGCGGTTTGACCGATAAAGATCTTCAGTAGAATATGTAGGAACCAATATGGGCATCCAGGTTCCGCTATTGGTTATTGACCGAGAATGGTTCTAGGTCATGTCTACATAGTTCTCGAACCCGTAGGGTCCGCACGCTTAACGCTTGATGACAGTTCATTATGAGTTTATAAGTATTGATGTACCGAAGCTTGTTCGAGTCCGGATGTGATCACGACATGACGAGGAGTCTCAAATGGTCGAGACATAAAGATTGATATATTGAAGCCTATGTTTGACTTGGAAAGGTTCCGGATGAAAACAGGAAGTTATCAAACACCGGGGTTACCGGAACCCCGGGGTCTATGGGCCTTGATGGGCCATAAGAGAGAAGAGGAAGGGCCGGCCAGGCAGGCGCGCCCCTCCCCTCTAGTCCGAATAGGACAAGGAGAGGGGGGCGCGCCTTCCCTCTTCCCCTCCTCCAATCCTAATCCAACTAGGAGAGGGGGGAGTCCTACTCGGTGGGAGTAGGACTCCTCAGCGCGCCTCCCCTAGGGCTGGCCGCACCCCTTGCTCCTTTATATACGGGGCAGGGGGCACCCCATGACACACAAGTTGATCTACGGATCGTTCCTTAGCCGTGTGCGATGCCCCCTCCACCATATTCCACTTGGTCATATCGTCATGAGCTTAGCGAAGCCTCGCGCGGAGAAGTCATATCGTCGCGAGCTTAGGCGAAGCCCCTGTCGGTGGAGCATCATCATCGTCACCACGCCGTCAGGTCGACGGAACTCATCCCGACACTTTGCTGGATCGAGTCCGGGATCGCCATCGAGCTGAACGTGTGCGTAACTCGGAGGTGCCGTATGTTCGGTGCTTGGATCGGTCGGATCGTGAAGACGACGACTACATCAACCGCGTTGTTATAACGCTTCGCTTTCGGTCTCACGAGGGTACGGGACGGACCTCTCCCCTCTCGTTGCTATGCCATCACCATGGTCTTGCGTATGCGTAGGAAATTTTTGAAATTACTACGTTCCCCAACAAATGGCATCCGAGCCTGGTTTTATGCGTTGATGTCATATGCACGAGTGGAACACAAGTGAGTTGTGGGCGATATAAGTCATACTGCTTACCAGCATGTCATACTTTGGTTGGCGGTATTGTGAGATGAAGCGGCCGGACCGACATTACGCCAGATGCTTACGCGAGACTGGTTTCACCCTTCGAGCACTAGTTGCTTAAAGGTGACCGCGGTGTCTGTCTCTCTCACTTTAGTTGAACGAGTGTGGCTACGCCCGGTCCTTGCGAAGGTTAAAACAGCACCAACTTGACAAACTATCGTTGTGGTTTTGATGCGAGGTAAGAACGGTTCTTGCTCAGCCCGTAGCAGCCACGTAAAACTTGCAACAACAAAGTAGAGGACGCCTAACTTGTTTTTGCAGGGCATGTTGTGATGTGATGTGGTCAAGACGTGATGTTATATTTTATTGTATGAGATGATCATGTTTTGTAACCGAAGTTATCGGCAATCGGCAGGAGCCATATGGTTGTCGCTTATTGTATGAAATGCAAAGCCATGTAATTGCTTTACTTTATCACTAAGCAAGAGCGATAGTCGAGAAGCAATAGTTGGCGAGACGACAACGATGCTACGATGGAGATCAAGGTGTCGCGCCGGTGAGGATGGTGATCATGACGGTGCTTGGAGATGGAGATCACAAGCACAAGATGATGATGACCATATCATATCACTTATATTGATTGCATGTGATGTTTATCCTTTATGCATCTTATCTTGCTTTGATTGACGGTAGCATTATAAGATGATCTCTCACTAAAATTATCAAGAAGTGTTCTCCCGAGTATGCACCGCTGCTAAAAGTTCAGAGTACCCGGACACCACGTGATGATCGGGTGTGATAAGTTCTACGTCCATCTACAACGGTGCAAGCCAGTTTTGCACACGCAGAATACTCAGTTAAACTTGACGAGCCTAGCATATGCAGATATGGCCTCGAACACGGAGACCGAAGGTCGAGCGTGAATCATATAGTAGATATGATCAACATAGTGATGTTCACCATTGAAACTACTCCATCTCACGTGATGATCGGACATGGTTTAGTTGATTTGGATCACGTAATCACTTAGATGACTAGAGAGATGTCTGTCTAAGTGGGAGGTTTTTAATATGATTAATTAAACTTAAATTTATCATGAACTTAGTACCGATAGTATTTTTGCTTGTCTATGTTTATTGTAGATAGATGGCTCGTCTTTGTTGTTCCGTTGAATTTTAATGCGTTCCTTGAGAAAGCAAAGTTGAAAGATGATGGTAGCAATTACACGGACTGGGTCCGAATTTGAGGATTATCCTCATTGCTGCACGTAAGAATTACGCCCTGGAAGCACCGCTGGGTGCCGTGCCTGTCTGAGAGCAACGCCGAAGTTGTGAACGTCCGCGAGCAAAGCGATGACTACTCTATAGTTCAGTGTGCCATGCTTTACGGCTTAGAACGGGTCTTCAACGACGTTTTGAACGTCATGGAGCATATGAGATGTTCCAGAGTTGAAGTTAATATTTCAAGCAAATGCCCGGATTGAGAGATATGAAGTCTCCAATAAGTTCTATAGCTGCAAGATGGAGGAGAATAGTTCATCGGTGAGCACATACTCAAAATGTCCGGGTATAATAATCACTTAATTCAGCTGGGAGTTAATCTTCCGGATGATAGTGTCATTGATGAATTCTCCAATCACGCCACCAAGCTACAAGAGCTTCGTGATGAACTATAATATGCAAGGGATGACTAAAACAATTCTCGAGCTCTTCGCAATGCTAAAAGCCGTGGAGGTAGAAATCAAGAAAGAGCATCAAGTGTTGATGGTCAACAAGACCACTAGTTTCAAGAAAAGGGCAAAGGAAAGAAGAAGGAAACTTCAAAAGAACAACAAGAAAGTTGCTGATCAAGAGAAGAAACCCAAGTCTGGACCTAAGCACGAAATCGAGTGTTTTACCGCAAGCGATCGACACGGAAGCGGAACTGCCCCAAGTATTTGGCGGATAAGAAGGATGGCAAGGTGAACAAAGGTATATGTGATATACATGTTATTGATGTGTACCTTACTAGAGCTCGTAGTAGCACTGGTATTTGATCTTGGTTCATTGCTAATATTTGCAACTCAAAGCAGGGACTACGGAATAGACGAGCATCGCAAAGGACGAGGTGACGGCGCGCGTGGGAAATGGTTCCAAAGTCAATGTGATCGCGGTCGGCACGCTACCTCTACATCTACCTTGGGATTAGTTTTAGACCTAAATAATTGTTATTTGGTGCCGCGTTGAGCATGAACATTATATCTGGATCTTGTTTGATGCGAGACGGTTATTCATTTAAATCAGAGAATAATGGTTGTTCTATTTATATGAGTAATATATTTTATGGTCATGCACCCTTGAAGAATGGTCTATTCTTGTTGAATCTCGACAAGAGTGATACACATATTCATAATGTCGAAGCCAAAAGATGCAGAGTTGATAATGATAGTGCAACTTATTTGTGGCAATCGCCGCTTAGGTCATATCGGTGTAAACGCATGAAGAAACTCCATACAGATGGACTTTTGGAATCACTTGATTATGAATCACTTGGTACTTATGAACCGTGCCTCATGGGCAAGATGACTAAAACACCGTTCTCCGGTTGTATGGAGAGAGCAACAGACTTATTGGAAATCATACATACAGATGTATGTGGTCCGATGAATGTTGAAGCTCGTGGCGGATATCGTTATTTTCTCACCTTCACAGATGATTTAAGCAGATACGGGTATATCTACTTGATGAAGCATAAATCTGAAACATTTGAAAAGTTCAAAGAATTTCAGAGTGAAGTTGAAAATCATCGTAACAAGAAAATAAAGTTTCTACGATCTGATCGTGGAGGAGAATATTTGAGTTACGAGTTTGGTCTACATTTGAAGCAATGCGGAATAGTTTCGCAACTCACGCCACCGGAACACCACACGTAATGGTGTGTCCGAACGTCGAATCGTACTTTACTAGATATGGTGCGATCTATGATGTCTATTTCGATTTACCGCTATCATTTTGGGGTTATGCTTTAGAGATGGCGCATTCACGTTAAATAGGACACCGTCAAAATCCGCTGAGGCGACGCCTTATGAACTATGGTTTAGCAAGAAACCAAAGTTGTCGCTTCGAAAGTTTGGGGTTGCGATGCTTATGTGAAAAAACTTCAACCCGATAAGCTTGAACCCAAATCGAAAAATGTGTCTTCATAGGATACCCAAAGGAGACAATTGGGTATACCTTCTATCACAGATCCAAGGCAAGACATTCGTTGTTAAGAATGGATCCTTTCTAGAGAAGGAGTTTCTCGAAAGAAGTGAGTGGGAGGAAAGTGGAACTTGATGAGGTAATAGTACCAACTCCCTTATTGGAAAGTAGTTCATCACGAAATCAGTTTTCGTAATAACTACACCAATTAGCGAGGAAGATAATGATAATGATCATGAAACTTCAGATCAAGTTGTCCTTGAACTCAGAGATCAACCAGAATAAAACCGCACTGAGTGGTACGGTAATCCTATTCGGAAGTCATGCTACTAGATCATGGTGAACCTACGAACTATGAAGAAGCGATGGTGAGCCCAGATTCCACAAAATGGCTTGAAGCCATGAAATCTGAGATGGGATCCATGTATGAGAACAAAGTATGGACTTTGGTAGACTTGCCCGATGATCGGCAAGCTATTGAGAATAAATGGATCTTTAAGAAGAAGACTGACGCCGATGGTAATGTAACTGTCTACAAAGCTCGACTTGTTGCAAAAGGTTTTCGACAAGTTCAAGGGGTTGACTACGATGAGACTTTCTCACCAGAAGCGATGCTTAAGTCTGTCCGAATCATGTTAGCAATTGCCGATTTTATGATTATGAAATTTGGCAAATGGATGTAAAACTGCATTCTTGAATGTATTTCTAGAAGAAGAGTTGTATATGATGCAACCAGAAGGTTTTGTTGATCCAAAGGGTGCTAACAAAGTGTGCAAGCTCCAACGATCAATTTATGGTATGGTGCAAGCCTCTCGAGTTGGAATAAACGCTTTGATAGTGTGATCAAAGATATGGTTTTATACAGACTTTTGGAGAAGCTTGATTTACAAGAAAGTGAGTGGGAGCTCAGAGCATTTTCGATATTATATGTGGACGATATATTGTTGATTGGAAATGATATAGAATTTCTGGATAGCATAAAAGGATACTTGAATAAAAGTTTTTCAATGAAAGACCTCGTGAAGCTGCTTACATATTGGGCATCAAGATCTATAGAGATAGATCAAGACGCTTAATTGACTTTCACAAAGCACATACCTTGATAAAGTTTTGAAGAAGTTCAAAATGGATCGTGCAAAGAAAGGTTTTTACCAGACATAAGGTGTAAGATTGAGTCGACTCAATGCCCGACCACAAGAAGATAGAGAGAAAATGAAAGATGTTCCTATGCTTCAGCCATAGGCTCTATCATGTATGCAATGTTGTGTACCAGACCGACGATGCTTAGCTGTAAGCTTGGCAGGTAGGTACCAAAGTAATCCAGAGTGGATCATCGGACAGCGGTCAAGAACATCCTGAAATACGAAAAGGACTAAGGATATGTTTCTCGATATGGAGGTGACAAAGAGCTAGTCGTAAATGGTTACGCCGATGCAAGCTTTGACACCGATCCGGACGATTCTAAATTGCAAACCGGATACGTATTTTTATTAAACGGTGGAGCTGTCGGTTGGTGCAGTTCTAAACAAAGCGCCGTGGCGGGATCTACATGTGAAGCGGAGTACATAGCTGCTTGGAAGCAGCAAATGAAGGAGTCGGATGAAAGAGTTCATTTCGATCTAGGTGTCATACCTAGTGCATCGGGACCATGAAGATCTTCGTGACAATATGGTGCAATTGCCTTGGCAAAGGAATCCAGATTTCACAAGAGGACCAAGCATATCAAGAGACGCCTCAATTCCATTCGGGACCAAGTCCAAGTGGGAGACATAGAGATTTGCAAAATACATACGGATCTGAATGTTGCAGACCCGCTGACTAAGCCTCTTCCACGAGCAAAACATGATCAGCACCAAGACTCCATGGGTGTTAGAATCATTACTGTGTAATCTAGATTATTGACTCTAGTGCAAGTGGGAGATCAAGGAAATATGCCCTAGAGGCAATAATAAAGTTATTATTTATTTCCTTATATCATGATAAATGTTTATTATTCATGCTAGAATTGTATTAACCGAAACATAATACATGTGTGAATACATAGACAAACAGATAGTCACTAGTATGCCTCTACTAGACTAGCTCATTAATCAAGATGGTTATGTTTCCTAACCATAGACATGTGTTGTCATTTGATTAATGGGATCACATCATTAGGAGAATGATGTGATTGACATGACCCATTTCGTTAGCTTAGCACTTGATCGCTTAGTATGTTGCTTATGCTTTCTTCATGACTTATACAAAGTTCGAAACTATGAGATTATGCAACTCCTGCTTACGGAGGAACACTTTGTGTGCTACCAAACGTCACAACGAATCGGGTGATTATAAAGGTACTCTCAGGTGTCTCCAAAAGTATATGTTGAGTTGGCATGAATCGAGATTAGGTTTTGTCACTCCGATTGTCGGAGAGGTATCTCTGGGCCTTCTCGGTAATACACATCACATAAGCCTTGTAAGCATTACAACTAAAGAGTTAGTTGTGAGATGATGTATTACGGAACGAGTAAAGAGACTTACGTAAACGATTGAACTAGGTATTGATACCGACGATCGAATCTCGGGTAAGTAACATACCGATGACAAAAGGAACAACGATATCGTTATGCGGTTTGACCGATAAAGATCTTCAGAGAATATGTAGGAACCAATATGGGCATCCAGGTTCCGCTATTGGTTATTGACCGAGAATGGTTCTAGGTCATGTCTACATAGTTCTCGAACCCGTAGGGTCCGCACGCTTAACGCTTCGATGACAGCTCATTATGAGTTTATAAGTATTGATGTACCAAGGTTGTTCGAGTCCCGGATGTGATCACGGACATGACGAGGAGTCTCAAATGGTCGAGACATAAAGATTGATATATTGGAAGCCTATGTTTGACTTCGAAAGGTTCGGATGAAAACAGGAAGTTACCGAACACCGAGGGGTTACCGGAACCCCGGGGTCTATGGGCCTTGATGGGCCATAAGAGAGAAGAGGAAGGGCCGGCCAGAGGCCGCGCCCCCTCCCCTCTAGTCCTAATAGGACAGGAGAGGGGCGGCGCCTTCCCTCTTCCCTCCTCCAATCCTAATCCAACTAGAGAGGGGGAGTCCTACTCCGTGGGAGTAGGACTCCTCAGCAGCGCCTCCCCTAGGGCTGGCCGCACCCCTTGCTCCTTTATATACGGGGCAGGGGGCACCCCATGACACACAAGTTGATCTACGGATCGTTCCTTAGCCGCAGGCGGTGCCCCCTCCACCATATTCCACTTCGTCATATCGTCATGAGCTTAGGCGAAGCCCTGCGCCGGAGAAGTCATATCGTCATGAGCTTAGGCGAAGCCCCGCGCCGGTGGAGCATCATCATCGCCACCACGCCGTCAGGTTGACGGAACTCATCCCCGACACTTTGCTGGATCGAGTCCGGGATCGCCATCGAGCTGAACGTGTGCGTAACTCGGAGGTGCCGACGCTCGGTGCTTGGATCGGTCGGATCGTGAAGACGCACGACTACATCAACGCGTTGTTATAACGCTTCGCTTTCGGTTCACGAGGGTACGTGGACAGACACTCTCCCTCTCGCTGCTATGCCATCACCATGGTCTTGCGTGTACGTAGGAATTTTTTTGAAATTACTACGTTCCCCAACAATTGCTACTAACATCTTTCAACACAGTTTTCTCTAGGAACATATTAAAATAAACATATGAAAGCAACAAACATAGGGAAGCAACAATGCGAGCTATTGATCTACAACATAATTTGCAAAATACTACCAGGACTAAGTTCATGATAAATTAAAGTTCAATTAATCATATTACTTAAGAACTCCCACTTAGATAGATATCCCTCTAATCTTCTAAGTGATTACGTGATCCATATCAACTAAACCATGTCCGATCATCACGTGAGATGGAGTAGTTTCAACGGTGAACATCAATATGTTGATCATATCTACTATATGATTCACGCTCGACCTTTCGGTCTCCGTGTTCCGAGGCCATATCTGTTATATGCTAGGCTCGTCAAGTTTAACCTGAGTATTCCGCGTGTGCAACTGTTTTGCACCCGTTGTATTTGAACGTAGAGCCTATCACACCCGATTATCACGTGGTGTCTCAAAGACGAAGAACTTTCGCAACGGTGCATACTCGTGGAGAACACTTCTTGATAATTTTAGTGAGAGATCATCTTATAATGCTACCGTCAATGAAAGCAAGATAAGATGCATAAAGGATAAACATCACATGCAATCAATATAAGTGATATGATATGGTCATCATCATCTTGTGCTTGTGATCTCCATCTCAAGCACCGCCATGATCACCATCGCCACCGGCGCGACACCTTGATCTTCATCGTAGCATCGTTGTCGCCTCGCCAACTATTGCTTCTACGACTATCGCCATCGCTTAGTGATAAAGTAAAGCAATTACATGGCGCTTGCATTTCATACAATAAAGCGACAACCATATGGCTCTCGCCAGTTGCCGATAACTCGTTACAAAACATGATCATCTCATACAATAAAATATAGCATCACGCCTTGACCACATCACATCACAACATGCCCTGCAAAAACAAGTTAGACGTCGCTCACTTTGTTGTTGCAAGTTTTACGTGGCTGCTATGGGCTGAGCAAGAACCGTTTTACCTACGCATCAAAACCACAACGATAGTTTGTCAAGTTGGTGCTGTTTTAACCTTCGCAAGGACCGGGCGTAGCCACACTCGGTTCAACTAAAGTGAGAGAAACAGACACCCGCGGTCACCTTTAAGCAACTAGTGCTCAAGCGGTGAAACCAGTCTCGCGTAAGCGACGCGTAATGTCGGTCCGGCCGCTTCATCTCACAATACCGCCAACCAAAGTATGACATGCTGGTAAGCAGATGACTTATATCGCCCACAACTCACTTGTGTTCTACTCGTGCATATGACATCAACGCATAAAACCAGGCTCGATGCCATTGTTGGGGAACGAGTAATTTCAAAAAATTCCCACGCACACGCAAGACCATGGTGATGGCATAGCAACGAGAGGGGAGAGGTCGTCCACGCACTGTGAGACCGTGAAGCGGAAGCGCTATAACAACGCTGTTGATGTAGTCGACGCCTTCACGATCCGACCAATCCAAGTACCGAACGACGGCACCTCCGTGTTCAGCACACGCTTAGCTCGATGACGATCCCCGGCCCGATCCAGCAAAGCGCCGGGATGAGTTCCACAAGACGACGGCGTGGGACGATGATGATGCTCCACCGACGCAGGGCTTCGCCTAAGCTCCATGACGATATGACTTCACGGCGCAGGGCTTCGCCTAAGCTCCGCGACGATATGACCAAGTGGAATATGGTGGAGGGGGCACCAGACACGGCTAAGGAACGATCCGTAGATCAACTTGTGTGTCCATGGGGTGCCCCTGCCCCCAGATATAAAGGAGTGGAGGAGGAGGAGGGCGGCCCTCTCTATGGCGCGCCTTGGGGAGTCCTACTCCGGTGGGAGTAGGATTCCCCTTCCTAGTCCAACTAGGAACCCTTCCATGTAGTAGGAGTAGGAGAGAAGGAAAGGGAAGAGAAAAGGAGAAGGAAGGAAGGGGCGCCTTCCCTAGTCCAATTCGGACCAGACCAAGGGAAGGGTGCGCCACCCTTGAGGCCCTTTTCCTTCTTTCCCGTATGGCCCAATAAGGCCCAATACGTATTCCCGTAACTCTCCGGATTCAAAAATACCCAATCACTGAACCTTCCGAACTCCGAATATAGTCGTCCAATATATCGATCTTTACGCCTCGACCATTTCGAGACTCCTCGTCATGTCCCCGATCTCATCCGGGACTAACTCCTTCGTACATCAAAACTCATAAACTCATAATATAACCGCCATCGAAACCTTAAGCGTGCGGATTCTACGGGTTCGAGAACTATGTAGACATGACCTAGAACTATTCTCGGTCAATAACCAATAGCGGAACCTGGATGCCCATATTGGCTCCTACATATTCTACGAAGATCTTTATCGGTCAAACCGCATAACAACATACGTTGTTCCCTTTGTCATCGGTATGTTACTTGCCCGAGATTCGATCGTCGGTATCCAATACCTAGTTCAATCTCGCTATCGCAAGTCTCTTTACTCGTTACATAATGCATCATTCCGTAACTAACTCATTAGCTACATTGCTTGCAAGGCTTATAGTGATGTGCATTATCGAGAGGGCCCAGGGATACCTCTCCGACAATCGGAGTGACAAAACCTAATCTCGAAATACGCCAACCCAACATGTACCTTTGGAGACACCTGTAGTACTCCTTTATAATCACCCAGTTACATTGTGACGTTTGGTAGCATCCAAAGTATTCCTCCGGTAAACGGGAGTTGCATAATCTCATAGTTACAGGAACATGTATAAGTCATGAAGAAAGCAATAGCAACATACTAAACGATCAAGTGCTAGGCTAACGGAATGGGTCAAGTCAATCACATCATTCTCCTAATGATGTGATCCCGTTAATCAAATGACAACTCATGTCTATGGCTAGGAAACTTAACCATCTTTGATTCAACGAGCTAGTCAAGTAGAGGCATACTAGTGACACTATGTTTGTCTATGTATTCACACATGTATTATGTTTCCGGTTAATACAATTCTGGCATGAATAATAAACATTTATCATGAAATAAGGAAATAAATAATAACTTTATTATTGCCTCTAGGGCATATTTCCTTCAAGAATATCTATGGCCGGACCGTGAGCGTTCTTGACATCAAAGACATGGTATACAATTCCTTCCCTTGTTCATATGAGCTTGATTTGTCGTCCTCCTATGCATATGAATGTATCTTGTTGGTTTGAACTCCATATGTAGGTGTTTCAAGCTTTAGAAATCTTCAAGGTCGAACATTCAGGCAAGCCATTCACCTTTACCCATTGTTGGACCATGATTTATGAAAGTGCCAAAAGATTAAGGACCCATATGCGGCCCAAAAGAAAGGTGGGGGACTTCATCTGTCGTTGAGCCAAGTGAAAGTGAGAAGCAGTCGAGAGGGAAGACCAATTCCAAGGTGCTTCGACACTTGCCTTCAATAAACTTTGAAGTGGACCAAAGGAGATGGCAATTGAGAAGAGGGAAGAGAGGAAGCGCCTAGAGAAGGAGGAGGAAAGGAAGGCTCAAGATTGGTGAGACCAATGCCCGGTCACAAGCAAACGAGATAAAGCTCGCCCTAATCATGAAGAAAGTGGAGATCATGGCGGCCGACATGTGCAAGACCCCAAGAAGAAGGGTTTGGTTCGAGACGAAGCATAAGGAGATGCTCGAGCTAGATGCGTGATCATGTTTGGCCAAGATGTATGAACTACGGCCTAGACATGATTATTTTGTTACCGACATGGATTCTATCTTTATTTTGCAAGAGATGCAAAAACTATGATGGAGATGTGATTGTTTTGTATCATGGCATGAATTCTGGCTTTAAATGTGCAATCTGCTATGTTTTCATGATCAAAATATGTTTGTTTGAAAAAAAAACAGCCAGACATACCAAATAGATCGGCTGGTTGGGCGCACTGCGCAGATTGGCGCGGATAAGAGCGGCCGCTGCCTCTACAACCCACCCAAATAAAGAAAAAAATAGACAAATTCCACGTCCATTTGCATCGGCGGGTTGGAGTTGGCCTTAAGACAAGACACAAGCCTTTTAACACGGATCTTCATCAAAATCTGTTAACATGAATCTATTTTTAAAAATCTCGACACGAGAAATCTGAGTGAAAACGGTTTGTAACTTGGACGCACGGTTCAAGAAATCAAACGTTTTGAAAAAACACGAATCTATGAAAAAGGAAACTCCCTAATTGTGCGTCATTTGTCAACATTGGAGAAGACCTTTGCAAAACATAGCCTTTAATTAGTGACTTTGGTGCACGAGCCGACCTGTAGCCGTGGCAAGCCAAACCGCCCTTTTTAAGTCGCTTGCCAGGATGCTTCTTGAGCCTAGGCCTTCGGGAAAGCTGCGTGACAGGTCTATTTATAGGCGGGTCGTGTCGTGCTTGTACCGGTCTAAGTTTGCTCACTCGTTGTCACAGTCAAACCTAGCCACATAGATCGCGTCGACCATTAGCACGTCATGGACCCGGCACGGGACACGACATGTGTGAGGCCATGCCGGGCCACAAAGCCAAACCCGCATGCCGGCATGACACAACCATTTGTTTATTTATTGTTTATTCAAAAAGTATTTCTGATGTATAAGCCCAAAATAGCTAAATTGGCCAAAAAACAAACAATCCATACGGGATAAATGAGAAAAAAAACTAATATGTCATGCATGGACCTACCACCATGGAGTGTTTGACAAAAAACTACCACATTAGGGGTTACCGTCCCACAGAACTACCACTTTCAAAAAGGTGACTGATAACTATCGAAAATTTTAGATTTTGTGACAAAAAACTACAAAGTTCTGTTGATCGTCGTTTTAGCCAGTTTAACCGCTTTCCTGACATGGCTGGCCCACATGGCAGGCCGACGCGTGACCTAACGGCTAACGGCGCCCTACTTGCGGCTGTTAGTGCCCCGACCCGGTTGGAACCAGCCAGGGCTAGGTCAAAACGGCCGACCGGCTCACTCACTCCTCTCCGTCTCACTCACTCCTCTCCCCAGCTCGCTCTCTTCTTCCTCTGTTTCCTCTTCTTTCTCACCTCCTGCGACTACGACGCGGCAGCGCGAGCATGCCTGCCCGGCCCAACAGCAACGAGTCATCCGACGATGACGAGTACATGGACGAGTACAACAGCATGCAGATGGAGTATTTTGTAAGTCAACTCACTCTGTTCTCTCCTATGCTAGGGTTAGGGTTAGGGTTTGAAGATGCTATTGATTTCTTCCATGTTAGTTCTTATGTGTGAGCTGTTGTGGCTGATATAGATGGGGTTGGTACTGCAGCAAACTCCTGACACGGTGATAGATCCAAGTTTTTGTGGGCTTGTGGTTTAATCTGATCGTAAGTGCATCCTGCACAGGCAGAGACCAGGCAGGTTTGTGGCATATGAAGGGACTGACACTGGAAGGAGATTCATTGGATGTGCTACTATGATAAGAGCAAACTCGTGTTCATGTGTAGATTTATTTGGTGGTACATAGTGCAAACAACATTGATATTCTTGTTGTTTCAGTATCTGATAACTGAAAACTGAAGTACAGAGCTGGTGTGGTGTTCATGTGTTAGCTAAATCTTTGATAGAAACCGAATCTAGGAAGCACCTAAAATTGGTCTAACTGAATTTGCTTGTTACTGCATTGAGACAAACATTGATACCTATGTATGAATTCCGTAACTGAATTTGACTGGATTTAGTTAGCATTAATATTCACTGAATTTTCAGGATGATGTGAACTATGGTGTTCTGGAGTGGGTAGATGCCCCTTGGCCAGTAATTCTGCAAAGGTGTTTAACCAAGCTGTGGGATATGTATCATGAGGAGAACCTTGGTAGAGTCCACGACAAAGAGGCTTATGGGATAGAGGTTGCAAAACTGAAGGAGCTGGATTCTCTTGGCAATTAGTACAGTCAGCTTGTGGATGATGTATCCAAGCTGTTTGATTACCAAGATGGGCAGAAATCCCATGACATGGATTACACAAGCCAGGCAATCAATGAACTTAAGGAGAAGAAGCATCAGCTTGAGGAGCAGACAAAGATTGAGGTTCAAATGGAGAAACTTAAGCTCAAGAAAGAACAGAGGTGCATCCTGCAGAGTCAAGCTGATATCATTCAAAACAGCAGGAAGGCCATGAAGGATATACAAGTGGAGAGATACCTCCTTAAAGAAGAGAAGAAGAAGCTAGAGCAAGTCATTTCTGAGCTCGTGAAGGCTGGTCATGGGTGCAAGGAAAAGCTGGACAAGATCAAAGAAGTTGTCATGAAGGAGTGAAGTTTTTAGCCATGGTTGGTAAGTAAATATGATGCCTATATATATAAATGGCCTAGCGATAAAGGAGTCTGATGCAAATATGCATCTCATCTAATATTAGCTATGAACTGCCTAAGAACTGTCGATGGTTTCAGATCATTTTGGTTGTGGTGTGGTGTGCTGTAATGGCCCTGATCTGTAATGCTCTAAGATAATGTTATGTTTAATGGCACTGATGCTAAGTTAAGAACCTTATTATCTAAGCCTGATGAAGTTTCTATCTGTCTTTTTTATCCTAAGTGGTTGCATCCCCTACCTGCAATATGGTCCTGAGAAGTTAGTTGTAACATTACACAGATTGCACAAACTTTGTAACACTGAACAAAGCTAGGTAGTTCACGTAGGAGGCACTGCTACCTCTTGAGCACTGCGTTGGTTTTCCCTTGAAGAGGAAAGGGTGATGCAGCAAAGTAGCGTAAGTATTTCCCTCAGTTTTTGAGAACCAAGGTATCAATCCAGTAGGAGGCCACGCACGAGTCCCTCGCACCTACACAAACAAATAAATCTCGCAACCAACGTGATAAGGGGTTGTCAATCCCTACACGGTCACTTACCAGAGTGAGATCTGATAGATATGATAGGATAATATTTTTGGTATTTTTATGATAAAGATGAAAAGTAAAATAAAAGCAAAATAAAAGGCAGCGGAAATAGCTAAGTGTTGGAAGATTAATATGATGGAAAATAGACCCGTGGGGCATAGGTTTCACTAGTGGCTTTCTCGAGAGCATAAGTATTTACTGGGTGAACAAATTACTGTTGAGCAATTGATGAATTGAGCATAGTTATGAGAATATCTAGGTATGATCATGTATATAGGCATCACGTCCGAGACAAGTAGACCGACTCGCCTCGCATCTACTACTATTACTCCACACATCGACCGCTATCCAAAGATGCATCTAGAGTATTAAGTTCATAAGAACAGAGTAACGCTTTAAGCAAAATGACATGATGTAGAGGGATAAATTCATGCAATATGATAAAAACCCCATCTTGTTATCCTTGATGGCAACAATACAATACGTGCCTTGCTGTCCCTACTGTCACTGGGAAAGGACACCGCAAGATTGAACCCAAAGCTAAGCACTTCTCCCATTGCAAGAAAGATCAATCTAGTAGGCCAAACCAAACTGATAATTCAAAGAGACTTGCAAAGATAACCAATCATACATAAAGGAATTCAGAAGATTCAAATATTGTTCATAGATAAACTTGATCATAAACCCACAATTCATCGGTCTCAACAAACACACCGCAAAAGAAGATTACATCAAATAGATCTCCACGAGAGAGGGGGAGAACATTGTATTGAGATCCAAAAAGAGAGAAGAAGCCATCTAGCTAATAACTATGGACCCGAAGGTGTGAGGTAAACTACTCACACATCATCGGAGAGGTTATGGTGTTGATGTAGAAGCCTCCGTGATCGATGCCCCTCCGGTGGAGCTCCTAACAGCCCCAATATGGGATCTCACGGCATGTAAGGTTGCGGCGGTGGAATTAGGTTTTGGCTCCATATCCGTAGTTTGGGGTACGAGGTATATATAGGAGGAAGAAGTACGTCGGTGGAGCAACGTGGGGCCCACGAGGGTGGAGGGCGCGCCTGGGGAGGCGGTAGGCGCGCCCTACCTCGTGGCTTCCTGGTTGAAGTCTTGACGAGGGTCCAAGTCCTCTGGATCACGCTCGCTCCAAAATCACGCTCCCAAGGTTTCATTCCGTTTGACTCGCTCGATATTCTTTTTCTGCAAACTCAAATACGCAAAAAACAGCAATTTAGGATGGGCCTCCGTTAATAGGTTAGTCCCAAAATAATATAAAAGTGTAAAATAAAGCCCAATAATGTCCAAAACAGAATATAATATAGCATGGAACAATAAAAAATTATAGATACGTTGGAGACGTATCAAGCATCTCCAAGCTTAATTCCTGCTCGTCCTCGAGTAGGTAAATGATAAAACATAATTTTTTATGTGGAATGCTACTAGGCATAATTTCAATGTAATTCTTCTTAATTGTGGTATGAATATTCACATCCGAAAGATTCAAGATAAAAGTTCAATATTGACATAAAAATAATAATATTTCAAGCATACTAACTAAGCAATTATGTCCTCTCAAAATAACATGGCCAAAGAAAGTCCATCCCTACAAAATCATATAGTTTAGTCATGCTCCATTTTCGTCACACAAGAATGCTCTCATCATGCACAACCCCGATGACAAGCCAAGCAATTGTTTCATTCTTTAGTAATCTCAAACCTTTTCAACTTTCACACAATATATGAGCGTGAGCCATGGATATAGCACTATGGGTGGAATAGAATATAATGATGGGGGTTATGTGGAGAAGACAAAAAAGAAGAAAGTCTCACATCAATGAGGATAATCAATGAGCTATGGAGATGCCCATCGATTGATGTTAATGCAAGGAGTAGGGATTGCCATGCAACGGATGCACTAGAGCTATAAATATATGAAAGCTCAACAAAAGAAACTAAGTGGGTGTGCATCCAACTTGCTTGCTCACGAAGACCTAGGGCACTTGAGGAGGCCCATTGTTGGAATATACAAGCCAAGTTCTATAATGAAAAATTCCCACTAGTATATGAAAGTGACAAAACAAGAAACTCTCTATCATGAATATCATGGTGCTACTTTGAAGCACAAGTGTGGAAAAAAGGATCGTAGCATTGTCCCTTTTTATTTCTTTTTTTTGGCATTCCTTTTTTTATTTGGTCTTTCTATTTTTTTTGGGACAATGCTCTATTAATGATGATCATCACACTTCTATTTATTTACAACTCAATGATTACAACTCGATACTAGAACAAAGTATGACTCCTTATGAATGCCTCCGGCGGTGTACCGGGATATGCAATGAACCAAGAGTGACATGTATGAAATAATTATGAATGGTGGCTTTGCCACAAATACAATGTCAACTACATGATCATGCAAGCAATATGACAATGATGAACGTGTCATGATAAATGGAACGGTGGAAAGTTGCATGGCAATATATCTCGGAATGGCTATGGAAATGCCATAATAGGTAGGTATGGTGGCTGTTTTGAGGAAGATATAAGGAGGTTTATGTGAAAGAGCGATCATATCACGGGTTTGATGCACCGCTAAATTTGCACCAACTCTCAATGTGAGAAAGGGCAATGCACGGCATCAAGAGGCTAGCAATGGTGGAAAGGTGAGAGTGCGTATAATCCATGGACTCAACATTAGTCATAAAGAACTCACATACTTATTGCAAAAATCTACAAGTCATCAAAAACCAAGCACTACGCGCATGCTCCTAGGGGGGTAGATTGGTAGGAAAAGACCATCGCTCGTCCCCGACCGCCACTCATAAGGAGGACACTCAAAGAACACCTCATGTTTCAAATTTGTTACATAACGTTTACCATACGTGCATACTACGGGACTTGCAAACTTCAACACAAGTATTTCTCAAATTCACAACTACTCAACTAGCACAACTTTGATATCACTACCTCCATGTCTCAAAACAATCATCAAGCATCAAACTTTTCTTAGTATTCAATGCACTCATAAGAAAGTTTTTATTAGTCTTGAATACCTAGCATATTAGGATTATTTAAGCAAATTACCATGCTACTTAAGACTCTCAAAATAATCTAAGTGAAGCATAAGAGAATAATAGTTTCTATAAAACAAAATCACCACCATGCTCTAAAAGATAGAAGTGAAGTACTAGAGCAAAAACTATATAACTCAAAAGATACAAGTGAAGCACATAGAGTATTCTAATAATTTCTGAATCATGTGTGTCCCCCTCAAAAGGTGTGTCCATCAAGGATGATTGTGGTAAACTAAAAGGCAAAGACTCAAATCATACAAGACGCTCCAAGCAAAACACATATCATGTGGTGAATAAAAATATAGCTCCAAGTAAAGTTACCGATGGAAGTAGACGAAAGAGGGGATGCCTTCCGGGGCATCCCCAAGATTTGGCTTTTGGGTGTCCTTAGATTATCTTGGGGTGCCTTGGGCATCCCCAAGCTTAGGCTCTTGCCACTCCTTGTTCCATAATCCATCAAATCTTTCACCCAAAACTTGAAAACTTCACAACACAAAACTCAACAGAAAATCTCGTGAGCTCCATTAGCGAAAGAAAACAAAAGACCACTTCAAGGTACTGTAATTAACTCATTCTTTATTTATATTGGTGTTAAACCTAATTTATTCCAACTTCTCTATGGTTTATAAACTATTTTACTAGCCATAGATTCATCAAAATAAGCAAACAACACACTAAAAACAGAATCTGTCAAAACAGAACAGTCTGTAGTAATCTGTAACTAACGCAAACTTCTGAACTCCAAACATTCAGCCAAAATAGGAAGACCTAGAAAATTTGTTTATTGATCAGCAGCAATTGGAATCAATATTTTATCACGTTCTGGTGATTTTTAACAATTATTTTCGTGAACAGAAAGTTTCTGGAATTTTCTGCAAGATCAAATAACTATCATCCAAGAAGATCCTATACGTTTAACTTGGCACAAACACTAACTAAAACATAAAAAAACATCTAACCAGAGGCTAGATCAAAGATTTATTCCTAAACAGAAGCAGAAAGCAAAAACTAAAAATAAAATTGGGTTGCCTCCCAACAAGCGCTATTGTTTAACGCCCCTAGCTAGGCATAAAAGCAAGGATAGATTTAGGTATTGCCATATTTGGTAGGCAATCCATAAGTGGCTCTCGTAATAGATTCATATGGTAATTTTATTTTCTTTCTAGGAAAGCGTTCCATGCCTTTCCTTAACGGATATTGAATCTAATATTCCTTCCTTCATATCAATAATTGCACCAATCGCTCTAAGGAAAGGTCTACCAAGAATAATAGGATATGAAGAATTGCAATCTATATCAAGAAAAATAAAATCTACGGGCACATAGTTCATATTTGCAACAATAATAACATCATTAATTCTTCCCATAGGTTTCTTAATGGTGGAATCCGCAAGGTGCAGGTTTAAAGAACAATCGTCAAAATCACGGAAACCTAGCAAATCGCACAAAGTCTTTGGAATCGTGGAAACACTAGCACCCAAATCACATAAAGCATAGAACTCATGATCCTTGATTTTAATTTTAATAGTAGGTTCCCACTCATCATAAAGTTTTCTAGGGATAGAAACTTCCAACTCAAGTTTTTCTTCATAAGATTGCATCAAAGCATCAACGATGTGTTTGGTAAAGGCTTTATTTTAACTATAAGCATGAGGAGATTTTAGCACGGATTGCAACAATGAAATACAATCTATCAAAGAGAAATTATCATAATTAAATTCCTTGAAATCCAAAATAGTGGGTTCATTAATATCTAAAGTTTTGATCTCTTCAATCCCACTTTTACTAATTTTAGCATCAAGATCTAAAAACTCCGAATTTTTGGAACGCCTTCTAGGTAAAGTTGGATCATATTCAGTCCCATCATTATCAAGATTCATATTGCAACAAATATTTAATAGGGGACACATCAATAACTTTTAGATCTTCATCTTCATTTTCATAGAAACTAGAAGAACACGCTTTCATAAAGCAATCTTTCTTCGCACGCATCCTAGCGGTTCTTTGTTTGCACTCATCAATGGAAATTCTCATGGCTTTGAGAGACTCATTGATATCATGCTTAGGTGGAATAGATCTAAGTTTCAAAGAATCAACATCAAAAGAAATCCTATCAACGTTCCTAGCCAATTCATCAACTTTAAGCAATTTTTCTTGAAGCAAAGTATTGAAATTCTTTTGCGAATTCATAAATTCCTTAACACTAGTCTCAAATTCAGAAGGCATCTTACTAAAATTTCCATAAGAATTATTATAGGAATTACCATAATTATTAGAGGAATTACTAGGGTATGACCTAAGATTAAAGTTTCCTCTATACGCGTTGTTACCAAAAAAAACCAAAATTCACATCCATAGATTCATTATTATTCTCAATCAAAGTAGACAAAGGCATACCATTAGGATCAGAAGAAACACTCTTAGTAGCAAATAATTTCATAAGTTTATCCATCTTTCCACTCAAAACATTAAGTTCTTCTATCGCATGCACTTTTTTACTAGTAGATCTTTCAGTGTGCCATTGAGAATAATTAACCATAATATTATCTAGGAGTTTAGTAGCTTCTCCTAAAGTGATTTCCATAAAAGTGCCTCCCGCGGCCAAATCTAAAAGATTTCTAGAAGCAAAATTCAATCAGGCATAATTTTTTGTATAATCATCCACAAATTCAAACCATGAGTAGGGAAATTACGATCATTAATTTCATTCTCTCCCAAGATTGTGCAACATGTTCATGATCAAGTTGCTTAAAATTCATAATATCGCTTCTAAGAGAGATGATCTTAGCGGAGGAAAATACTTAGAGATAAAAGCATCTTTGCACTTATTCCAAGAATCAATACTATTTTTAGGCAAAGACGAAAACCAAGCTTTAGCACGATCTCTGCTTAAAAAGGAAATAGCTTCAATTTGACAATATCATTATCCACATCTTTCTTCTTTTGCATATCACACAAATCAACGGTTATTTAGATGGGTAGCGCATCTTCACTAGGAAGGCCGCTAATTGATCTTTCATGACAAGATTCAATAAAGCAGTATTGATTTCACAAGATTCGGTATCGGTAAGAGGAACAATCGGAGTGCTAAGGAAATCATTGTTGTTGGTATTGGTAAAGTCACATAATTTGGTATTATCTTGAGCCATCGTGACAAACAAGCAATCCAACACACGAGCAAACGAAAAGCAAGCGAACAAAAGGCGAACGGAAAAGAGAGGGCGAATAAAACGGCAAGGGTGAAGTGGGGGAGAGGAAAACGAGAGGCAAATGGCAAATAATGTAATGCGGGAGATAAGGGTTTGTGATGGGTACTTGGTATGTTGACTTTGTGTAGACTCCCAAGCAACGGTGCCGTAAATCCTTCTTGCTACCTCTTGAGCATCGCGTTGGTTTTCCCTTGAAGAGGAAAGGGTGATGCAGCAAAGTAGCGTAAGTATTTCCTCAATTTTGAGAACCAAGGTATCAATCCAAAGAGGTGGCCACGCACGAGTCCCTCACACCTACACAAACAAATAGATCCTCGCAACCAACGCGATAAGGGGTGTCAATCCCTACACGGTCACTTACGGGAGTGAGATATGATAGATATGACAGGATCATATTTTTGGTATTTTTATGATAAAGATGCAAAGTAAAATAAAAGCAAAATAAAAGGCAACAGAAATAGCTAAGTGTTGGAAGATTAATGTAACGCCCGGATAATCATGCTACAGTAAACTCACGTTGATGGTGCCACGTCACCTCTGTCACTGTAGTTAATCTCGGGATAATTCAAAGCAATAAAAGTTTTCAAAATTTAAAACTAAAATGTTCGGGGGTTGCCAAATATTGCATCGGTAATTATGGTGGAGTGCACACATTTTTATAAAGTGTCTGAATATTTTAAAATGAATTAAAACAGAAAAGGAAAAATAAGAAAAGAAAAACAAACCGAATAAATAAAGGGGGAAACCTCGCCAATCGGGCTAAACGCCCACCGACCGCCCATTGGCCCATCCGCCCCTCACTCCCTTAACCCCGGGCGACGTAAACCCCAGCCCGACGCCCCACTTCCCCACGATCCCTTCTCCTCTCCCCACCGATCTGGATCGGATCGCCCCGATCCCGCCGACCCGACCACCTCGCCCCGCCGCCGCCAGTTCGCCGCCGCCGAAGCGCCGCCTCGCCTCCTCCGCCGCCGGTCTTCCCGCCGCCCCGAGCCCGCTGCCTCAACCCCTACTCCTCGATGTGAGCACGCCGCCTCTCTCCTCGCCTCGCGACCACGCTGAGCCCCGCCAGGCTGGGCCGGCCCGCTGCTGATTCTCCCCGCGGTCGCTCGTGCTCACCACCGCCACTCCCGCCGTCACCGCCTCCCCGTCGCCTCGCCCTTCGCTTTTTCTCCTCTCGCCCCCTCGCCGCTTGGCGCCGCCGCACCGCCGGTTAGCCCCATGCCGCCGCGCCTATATCGCCACCACCGAGCCGCTGCCCCGGCGAGCACGCCACGCCGAGGGGGCTGTTGCCGCCACGCCGGGTTGCGATCGCCCGCACCCCGCGCTCCCTCCTCTCTCTCTTCCCACGACCTCGCTGGCGCCCCGCCGCTGCTCGCCGCCGAGGTTTCTCTCTCCTCGCCGGACCTCCTCCACGGAGCCCTCCTCGCAGCAGCCATCGCCGGCGCTGCCTCGCCATCGCCTCGATCCTTCCTCCGACCACGCCGTCAAGGCCGCCATTACCCTATCAAGGCGCCACCGACGCCTCAGCCAGGCCATGCAAGGCCGCCGACGCGCTTCACAAGACCGTTGTTGCCGCTGAACGGCCGCCGACGAGCCTCGCCAGGCTGCCGGTGCGCCTCCAATACCAAGACACCCGCTTATTCGGGTTCGGCGCCACGCTACCACTTACTCGCTCTGCTTGGCCCTCGTACATCAACGCCGGGCCCACACTCGAAAAATTAGAATAAAAATGTATATTAATTAATCAATTAGATAATTAATTAACTTAATTGATCAGTTTTAATTAATCAAATCAAACATTAGTTAACCCGATTAACTAATTAAATTAATTAATAGGTTAATTAGGATATTGTGCCAATGACATGGGGTCCCACCCGTAACGTTAAAAAATAATAATAAATAATAAAAATAAAAATGCTAATTAATTAATTAATTAACTTAATTAATCATGTTAATCGACCTAATTAATCTGTTAATTAAACTAACTAGGTTAATTAGTTAACAAATCACCGACTAATGCACTCCCACACGTCAGTTGACCAGGTCAACGGTCAACGCTGATCGCCGACGTCAAGATGACATCATGCCGACGCTATAAATCCATTTTCGAATTAATTAAATAATTAATTAAATTTCAGAAATTAATAAAATCTTTAGAAAATCATATCTTTTAATGCGTAACTCGATTAAAATATTTTCAACATGAAAGTTGCTCGTAACGACGAGACGAATCCGATACGCAATTCGCTCGTCCGCCACACACCCCTAACCTATCGAACCCGCAACTTTCCCTCCGCCTTCTCGCTTCAAAACACTAAACACCGGGATATTTTCCTGATGTTTCTTAACCGTACCACCTCATACCACGTTAGGGCACGCCTAGCATCGTTATTTGTCTTGTCATGCATCGATATGCATCTGCTTGCATGGTATTCATTGTTTCTTCCCTCTTCTCTCCTAGACTACGAGACCGACGCCGCCGCTGCCCAGTTCGACTACGGTGTTGACGACCTCTCTCTTGCCGTGAGCAACCAGCAAGCCCCCTTGATCACCAGATATCGCTTATTCTACTCTATACCGCTTGCATTAGAGTAGTGTAGCATGTTATCGCTTTCATATACCTATCCCGATGCATAGCCGCCCTTGTTACTATCAGTTGTTATTTTACCCGCAATCCTATATGCTTAGTATAGGATGCTAGTACTTTCATCTCGTGGCCCTACATTCTTGTCCGTCTCGCTGCGTTATATTATCGGGCCGTGATCACTGGGAGGTGATCACAGTATATACTATATACTTATACATGATACATGTGGAGACTAAAGTCGGGTCGGCCGGTGGAGCACCCATGAGTGGATCTTCGAGGCGAGCGACAGGCAGGTTGAGACCGCTTAGAGAGAGGTGGGCCTGCCCTGTTCGGGCGCTCATGGATACTTAACACGCTTAACGAGATCTTGGTATTTGATCTGAGTTGGCTACGAGCCTATACGCACTAACCATCTACGCGGAGTAGTTATGGGTATCCCCGCCGTGGTATCACCGGCACTTCGTGACGCCACGATCGAGTGAGCGCTACCGGATTGGACCGAACGCCACTAGGCTAGGTCTGCTCGTCACAGACGAACGCAGTGTGTGTGCTCGTGGCGATGGGCCTGCACTCGCAAGCGCTTAGGTTTAGACCGCGGCGGGGCTCTCTCGTTGAGCCTAGGTAGGGCTGCGACGTGTTGATCTTCGCGCCGGGCATGACCCAGAAAGTGTGTCCGCCAAATGGGATCAAGCGTGCTGGGTAAGATGATGCACCCCGCAGGAAGTTAATCTATTCAATAGTCGGATCTTCGTAATGTGACGACTTGGAGTTGTACCTTGACCTTATGACAACTAGAACCGGATACTTGATAAAACACACCCTTCCAAGTGCCGATACAACCGATGGTCGCCTCTCTCGTGGATACGAGGAGGGATCGCCGGTAGGATTATTGCTATGTGATGTTACTTGAGGACTTCAACCTATCCTCTTCTACCTGTTGCAAGACAGTGACCGTGGTTTAGTCTTCGATAAGACTAGCTATCCCCTCTTATTCTCGCATTCGCAGCTCAATCCACCGATATGGCCCTTTACACATATATCCATGCATATGTAGTGTAGTTCCTTGCTTTGTAGTACTTTGGATGAGTACTCACGGTTGCATTGTTTCCCTTTTCCCTACCTCTACTCGATTGCTGCAACTGCACGATGGAGCCTAGGAGCGACGGCACCGCCGATGACGACTACTACACCGGAGGTGCCTACTACTACGCAGGCAGGCCACGATTTACCACTGTGAGTAGCTTAGGAGGATCCTGTGCAGAGGCCGCGCTTCTTTCGATCCAGATCCCAGCTTTGTGCTAGCCTTCTTAAGGCAAACTTGTTTAACTTATGTCCAGATTTCTGATATTGTTGCTTCCACTGACTCGCCTATGATCGAGCACTTGTATTCGAGCCCTCGAGGCCCCGGCTTGTATTATGATGCTTGTATGACTTATTTTATTTGTAGAGTTGTGTTGTGATATCTTCCGTGAGTCCTCGATCTTGATCGTACACGCTTATGCAGTATGATTAGTGTACGATTGAATCGGGGCGCCACAAGTTGGTATCGAGCCGATCGCCTCGTAGGAATCCCCTTCCACACTCCTTGGTCAAGTCGAGTCTAGACATTGCAAAACTTTTACTAACTTGGCTGTGTGCCTTACGGGCCCACGCCGCCATCGGGTGGTACTAGGATCTTTACTCCTCGACCTTTACTCGACTCAACTCTTCTACTCGGGTTAAACGAATTTACTAACTAACACTAGGATCCCGTGACCACATTCACCCCAAAGTTGGATAAAGCCATAGTTATTTCTTGGAATTGTATTTTGATCAATTTCACACCGCCATTTGACTCCTTTGAAACATCTTTGTTTTCGATGGAACCCACGAGGCAGGTCGTGGCGCCACACGACGCCATTGGTG